>VIAB01024454.1:13191-27671 GCA_009801035.1 Oophaga pumilio | reverse complement strand
TTCTGCTCGTTTCTTTGTTTTGTTTTCTTTTGTTTTTCTGCCTTAGTGAGGTTAGCTGGGTTCCTCTGCTGGGGCCTGCGCTGGTCTCTGTTTCTCAGTTATCTCTGTTCATTTGTTCAGTCCCTGTTATTTCAGTAGCTACCTGTTCACACCAGAGGTCTGATATAGCTGGAGAGATCGTTTGGTCTCAGGGTTTTTTTAGAATTTTTCCTAGGGTTTTGTTGGATTGCAAAAAGTATTCTTTCCTGTCCTGTCCTTTCTAGACAGTTTTGGGCCCCAGCGTTTGCTTGCTCTATTTTCTGCCTGCATTTGTATTTCATCTTGTCTCACCGCCAATATATGTGTGGGGGCTACCTTTTTCTTTAGGGACCTTCTCTGGGGAAGTTAGCTTTCCCCTTTCTATCTTTAGGCTTACCTAACTCTCCGACTGTGTCGAGGCGTCTAGGTCAACGTAGGTACGTCCCACGGCTGCTTCTAGTTGTGCGATTAGTTTTGGGGTCTGCAATCCATTAGTTACCAGCCTCTCTGGGTGACTGGCTGCCTTGGCTATTTTTGTTACTGTCCTCCTCGGCTACCATATCATAACATTACTCCCTCAGCATTTTCACAAACTTTCCACTCCTTGAGAGAGTCCACCGTGCCTCAGGGCCAGGGCGATGGGAGGGTCTGAGAAAACTCTCCCCGAACTTTGTCAGTGTTCCACTGCCTCTGTTGGATTGGAATTGTGTCTCACCTGTACTCCTTGCTTGGCCAACAAACTGTGACCTCTGCTGCTAGCGTTTTCATATGGGAATTTTTTAAATAATTTTGCAAGAAGGGCCCTCCAACATTTTATTACACCTGTCTGCCTCTGGAATAAGAGAGAAAGTTCTCCTGGTAGCGTGGGTCTAGAAGTGTCACCAATCAGTATTGCCTGTCACCCAACATTTTGAGAACGTGAGGGTGACAGGAAAGGCAGCGGAACATAAACTCAGCCATGCGTGCAAGACTACTAACAGTCAATACTTCCGTGTCTGCACTTCGAGGACGACTGACCATGCTCTCCTCCTCCTACTTGTCCTCAGGCCTCCTCGACTTTCAACTAACCTGAGTAATATAATTGTAAATACATTATTGTAAATACACCCCTGTAAATTTTATTACAGGATTGTTTTTTTTGGTTTAATTGTTGTTATTGTTGTTACTTTGTGTAGATTGTAAGCTGTCATGAGCAGGGTCGTTTTATTTTGGTTTAATTATTGTATTATTGTTATCCTTGATACTTAGGACTGTTGTTTTTCAAAATGTTAAACTGTAAATATGTTTGCGCTATATTTATACTGTAACTATAAATATTCGGATTAGAATACAGAGAAGCAGGATGGCGATGTTAATGATGGCGTCATTTACGCTCACCATCTTGCTGGATTACTCAAAGTTTTGGAGGATGGTATATATGTCTGACATCCATGCCCACTCCTGAGATCTTATGTGTGAAGTCAGAACTGAATAACGACAACCTTGTTGATGCTGGTAGACTAGTCACCAAATGCCCTCTTCTGCTCACAAATCCTTTCCAACATATGCAGTGTAGAGTTCCAACACCTGGGGACATCACACACCAGTCGATGAGCCAGAAGCTGCAAGCGCTGTTGAAGCATGGCAAGTGCAGATGAAGCTGTAGCTGACTTTCTAAAATGGGTCCGCAGAGCGTTGTACTTTACCTAGCAGATCTGGCAGCTCCGTGTCGCTTTTCAGAAAACGTTGACCAATGAGATTAAGCGCATTTGCCAGGCATGGCATGTGTCTGAGCTCGCCTCGTCACAGAGCAGCCACCAGGTTTCAGCCATTGTCACACAAAACCATGCCTGGCTTTGGGTTCAGCGGTGTCAGCCTCCAATCTGCCTGCTGTTTTAGAGCTGTCCACAACTCTTTATTATTGTGCGTTTTGTCACCTAAGTATATTAGCTACAGCACAGCCTTTTGCCGCTTTGATGAGGCAGTGCTGCAGTGCTTCCAGAGTTTGACTGATGTGCTACTTTTGGAGATGAAGGCTGAAGAGGAGAAGGAGGTGCAGGAACTGTAGACTGTTGGGGCATCCCAGATTGACGTAGGGCCCGCAATACTAGGGGTTAGTAGGATGTGCACCTTACCAAGGTCGGCGTGGGTCCCGGCTTCCACTATGTTAACCCATTGTGCCCTCAGTGAGCTGTACCATCCCTGACCACAAGCACTTGTCCACATGTCCGTGGTTAGGTGCACTATCCCTGTAACAACATTATTGAGGGCCCGGGTAATGTTGTGGAACACGTGCTTGCTTGTGTAATGTCGTTACGGCAGACCGGTAGAAATAGTGGTGCGTGGGGACCAAGTACCTTGTTACATTCACCGCCATCAGGTTGCGGAAAGCTTCCGTCATTAGCCTAAAATGCAACATTTTCATCCCAAACAGACGAGAAATGTGTGAATTTAGTACTGTGGCGTTGGCTGCGTATTTCCGCTTGCGTTCCAAGGACTGGGGTATGGACAACTGAACGCTGCGTTGGGACAAGGACGTGGACGTCATTGTTAATGATGCTAGTTGAGTTTGTGTGCAACTACAGATGCAGGGCAGGAGGCATCTTTGCATGAACCATGGACAGGGGATTGGCTTGCACGCACAACAGAGGAAGATAGTAGTATTACCACTTTAGTAAGAGGGTAATTAGCCCTAGAGAAAATGATTTTCCAGACATTCACTGCCTTTTTTGCACATTTTTTGGAGCTGTGATCTTCATCTTCTTGGTGTGGATGTGGTAAATTTCAAAGTCGTCATCCTTACCTTCATTGTCCATATCTTGTAAAGAGGAAATCTGGTGTTTCCAAGGGTCGTGGTTATGTACGTTTAGTGGCATTCCTTTAACATTGTTCATTACACTATGACAAATAATTTTCAACTGGGACATTTGGATCTAATTGTTAATATGTATGGGTAAAGATTAAGAAGCTTGTGCCACGGGTGTGTTTATAGTTACGGACGGTGCACTCCTCTTTAAACTTAGTGTTTCACGAGCATTCATCAGTTTGTTTGGTTTTCCACTGACACTGATTTGCTTTCTGTAATTCAGCATCTCATGAACATGTTGCACTTTGCCCTTTATACAGACAAATGCATGTTTGGCAACATATTTTTGGACGGGCATTTCTTAGGCCGAGTCTCACACTCACATCTGTTACACCGATCTTCTGATGGGCATGAAACCTAATCTGGTAATTGATGGTGGCTAAACGAAGAATAATTGTAGGCTGTATCCTGGATCTCATACCTCCCATAGCCACTGCTGTTATTATTAATCATGCACTTTCCCATTCCTGTCATCACCATGCCCCTTTTCCTGATCACTTCCTCCAACGATTCGTTGTTTATGATGGCCCTAAAAAAAAAATGTACACACTATGTTAATATCTACCCATGGGGGAAATGTTTGCCAGACAGAGTATGGGCATTCCATGTCTAGGAGACCCGCTCGTTTAAATTGGGCATAGTTTTTAATCAGGCCTTCCTCCACGGCTCATCATCCACCGCCACTAGATCACCAGGGTTAATGTGTTCCGTGCTGTGTCGAATTCCTAACAAGGGTGGATGGTTATGCTGGGCATAAAATACTTGTTATGGCAAAGGTTGAGGTGTACCCCACAGGGGAAAATGTTTGCCAGCTCATACACCTAGTGTATGGGCATTCCAAGTCTAGGAGACCAGCTCCTTTTTAATGGGAGTATTTTTATGAGGCCCTCCTCCATGTTTCTTCCAAGGGGAGATTGGGATTATTAGGGTGCATATGAATTGATAGAATGGCAGGTCTTGCATTCAATGCATAAGAAAACAGAATGGGAATACAAAATTAATAATGTGAAGTGGAATTTCCTGTGCCTATCCAGTACCTTGGTTCAAAGGCATATTGGGGTACATATGACTTTGTAGCAGGGCAGGCCTTGCAGTCAATGCATAAGAAAACTGTATGGGAGTACAAAATGAATAATGTGAAGTGGATTTTCCTGTGCTCATCCAGTACGTGGCTTGAAAAGCTTATTGGTGTGTATGTAACTTTGGGGCAAGCCAGGCCTTGCATTCAATGCAACATTTTTTCAGGAAGCCCTCCTGTACCTCTCATGAAAGTGGTATTGGGGTGCATCGTAATTCTTGGCAGCCCATCCACTCACTGCATAGGCAATAACAGTATAGGAAACCCACTGTTTAATAATGGCCATTTAAGAAAATTAATGCTGCCTTATACCCCTGTAAAAATATACTCTGTGACTTTAAGAGTCCCTCCTTCATAAAAGAAACAAGATGTGTCTGCTTATGTGTCACACACCACATGGCCAGTTTGGGTTGTTAAATGTTACAATGACATTTCCCAGTGAATGCATTTGTATTGGTTGAAAGCAATGCTAAAGTTGTAAAACGCCTCAAAAACGCTGTGTGTGAACATAGCCCAAGTGATGGAGGAACTTTTTTGTTTTGGGTTAATTATCTTGGATTACATAAAAGTTATAAACCTGGAAAGGATGTTCCTTAACATATTTCCCAGCAAAATCCATTTTGGTTTCTTTCTTGTAGGTTTTTGTAGGTTTTTTGGTGCGTCTGTAAAAAGGGCCTGAAACTCTGACATTGTTTAGAGCTGTGACCTAGGAGTCAGAAATGCTTCCAGGGGCAGTTGCCATGATGTTCCCATGTCATTTGAGCAGTGTTTCCATCATTTTCAGACGTTTTTATACCTTAAAAGGACCCCCCGGGGGATCGCTGTAAAAATGCTTGGGTCTCCCATAGACTTACATTGGGCTCATTGTTCTGTCCGAGTACCCAGGTATTCCAATACTTCCATTGAGCACCCGAGCATTTTAGTGCTCGCCCATCACTAAATATTAGTATAACAAGAAACATGTTGAAAGCTTTTTTTCTGTGCTTACAGTCATTAAAGCATCCAGAATTGTAATAGGAAGTCAATTTGCCACCAAGTAAATAGAATATTGTTATTTTAAGTTAATTTGCCTTTAACTGCACCAGAGTAATCTTAATAAATGAATAAAGTAGAGGTGTGGTGTGCAGCGCTGGCATAAATCATTAGTGCTTTGAAAGAAATTAGTTTTATAATGGAGAAACAAATTGCTGAGAAAAGGTGATATATTAACTGTGTAATTCAGAAGCTAAGTTCACATGTGCATAAATAAACCAACTCCTAGAGTAATGCGAACATGACAAGGTGAATTAAATGAGTTATTTATTCCACTGGATAATTAAATTGTTACTTTTGATCTTTAATTAGCAGCTCCATATAGCTGTCTAGATAATGGGGAAAAGGCTTTGGGCAAACAATATTAAAGAGGATCTGACTATACAGTATTAAATACGCAGTATTAATATTGCATTATAGAGTAAAGAATTTGCTGTTTTCAAATAAGTGGCCGCCACTACAAATCAAGTTAAAAACATTAGAATCAGGAAAGCCCCTGGTTTTGATCGAATAATACCTCATTCGCAAACTGCTGATGAAGTCAATAAATACTCACTAATCATTTTGTTGTATAAAGCTTGTCTCTAATTCTCAGAGAATGTCATGTGACAGAGGTCCCTAGAGAAACAGCACCGAAATATTGAAAAAAGTCATGTCACCCATTCTAGAATGTATGATGTACCCCAAAGACATGACTGAATTCAGATCTCTGGGCAAAATATTTAATGGGGTAACGTTATGCTTCTGCAACTTGAACCCTCTATATTAACCACATATAGAAGTGGTAAAGGCAAACATGGTCCACCCAAATAATTAATCTCATATTATTTACTAAAGCCTTCAACAGAGAGGGCCACCTTTTCACCTCATCTCAGTTTTGACAATATTGCCAAGAAGCCATTAAGAAAGTTTTCCTAAGTGAAGGTCTCAGTGGCGAATGCTACCCAATTAAATAATAAGTGTCAGGAGTAGAACTAAAAAGGCAAATCCCCAGAGCAAGCTATCACATGCCAGTAAAGACCTCCCTTTCCACAGCTGTCTCCAAACATAATTCTGTTAAACATAAATAATTTATAAATTAACTTATTAAAGAGCCATTCATTTTATTATTTGCATAGATACTTATTAGATGAATTGATAAATAAATAGATACCCCTAAGTCTCCAAGGTGGTCAAATCATACTAAGTGCCTGTGTTGGTAAAGGGAAATACCAGTTTGACACATTTCATCAGCATGTAAAATATGTGAATATTATTACTGTGTTGACACCGTGTTGTATCAGGGAGCACAAATATTTTTTTTGCACATAGAGTTTTAGATAATTTTAGTTGTTTTTTTCATTCTTCTACCTTAAATACATCTTCATTTGCTGTACATTATATGCGAGACGTGTTTCTTCCTTATTGCTCTCTTGCACGTTTCTTCATTATCCTTGACTGCAGAATGCATTGACATTTAGTAAACAGGCATCGCAAACTGAAAAGAGAAAGGTTCATCTGTTAATTCTTTTTGCCTTCCTTTTGATTTATCCTAACAGAAGAATGCAATTCTTTCCAGGAAAATGATGAAACATTGTATTCTTTGCTGTGTTCATTCAGGACACAATACATTTCTTAAACATTTGTATTGTATATTGAGAAATTAGTGTTAAATGTAAGGTATGCACAACATAAAAGAAAATATCAGTGTTTTGTTAATTACGGTATACTATTTTCACCCTTCCATATTTCTTATTTTCTTTTATAAGTAGAAGTAAAATATGGTGTTATTCATTGGGGAAGTTGAACAGAAAACCAAAACCTTCTATCTATCTTCAATAGTAAATGGTGCAACTGTAGAGTCATTGTAATCATTACAAAGAAGCAGATGCTGTAGCATAATATATTTGCATATGAAGTCACCACAAACATATGTATGCAGATTACAGTATTAATAAAATGCTTGTATCTCACATTTCTCATGGATTACAAAGGCTAACAGATTTTCTTAAATGTGTTAATGTTACACATTGAAATCAGTTGTATTTATACCGGAATATGTGGAGTCCTCTGGAGATGGTAATTATCACTAAAGCCCGTAGTGCAATGTTATGCAAAACAAAAAAAAATAATGGAAATAATTTTATAATAAATATGACATTATGGCAGATTTTCTAGTTTGTACGGTGATTTTTCCGCCATTGTTATTATTATTATACATTTTTATAGCGCCATTTATTCCATGGTGCTTTACATGTGAAAGGGGCAAATATGAGCAAAACAAGGCACACACAAGTACAGAAGGAGAGAGGACCCTGCCCGCGAGGGCTCACAGTCTACAGGGGATGGGTGAGGATTCACTAGGAGAGAGTGGAGTTGGTCTTTCGGTGGTTCAGTAGACTGAGGATCACTGCAGGTTGTAGGCTTGTCTGAAGAGGTGGGTCTTCAGGTTCTTTTTGAAGGTTTCCGTGGTAGGGGAAGTCTGATGTGTTGGGGTAGAGAGTTCCAGAGTATGGGGGAAGCACAGGAGAAGTCTTGTATGCTGTTGTGTGAAGAAGAGATAAGAAGGGAGTAGAGATGGAGATCTTGAGAGGATCGAAGGTTTCGTGTAGGTAAATACCGGGAGATCATGTAACAGATGTATGGAGGAGACAGGTTGTGGATGGCTTTGTAGGTCATAGTTAGGGTTTTGAACTGGAGCCTCTGGACAATAGGAAGCCAGTGAAAGGCTTGGCATAGGGGAGAGGCTGGGGAATAAGGTGGATTAGTCGGGTAGCAGAGTGGAGGATGGATTGGAGTAGGGCCAGAGTGCTAGAGGGGAGGGCAGAGTGTAGGAGGTTGCAATAGTCGAGGCGGGAGATGATAAGGGTGTGCACTAGTGTTTTTGCGCACGACAATCTCTTCCCTCTCCTAGTATATCCTCACCCATCCCCTGTAGACTGTGAGCCCTCGTGGGCAGGGTCCTCTCTCCTTCTGTACTTGTGTGTGCCTTGTATTGCTCATGTTTATTGTACTTGTCTATGTATGCCCCCTTTTTTCACATGTAAAGTGCCATGGAATAAATGGCGCTATAAAAATGAATAATAATAATAATTTCCGGCAATTGTGCCAGAAATCTGCCCATCGGTGACACCCATCACGTGATCGCGGGTCACTCATGGGTTGGCATGACAACCAGAGTTCTCCTGTAGACCTCTATGGTTGTCACTGCCGGATTGCTATGAGTGCCACCTGGTGGTTGGTGCTCATAGCAAGTGAGGTCTTCTGCTACATGCAAGCGATCTGATCATCGCCTGTATGTAGCAGAGCAGATCGGATTATGCCAGTTTCTAGTCTCCCATGAAGAATGTTGAAGCATGCCAAAAGTGAAAAAAATGTTTTTAAAGATATATAAAAATAAAAGTTCAGATCACATACACATATTTGGTATCTCTGCATTCAGAATCGCCCGATCTATCAATTAGAAAAAGGATTAACCTGATCGCTAAACAGTGTAGCGAGAAAAAAGTCAAAACGACAAAATTACGTTTTTGGTCGCCATGACATTGCATTATGATGAAATAACGGGTGATCAAAAGATCGTATCTGCACCAAAATGATATCAATAAAAATGTCAGCTCGACCTGCAAAAAATAAGTTCTCACCCGACCCGAGTTCACGAAAAATGGAGAAGCTACGGGTATCGGAAAATGATGCATTTTTTTTAAAACAAATTTTGGAATTTTTTTTCACCCCTTAGATAAAAAAGAACCTAGACATGTTTGGTGTTATGAACTTGTAATAACCTGGAGAATCATTACAGCAGGTCAGTTTTAGCATTTAGTGAACCTAGTATAAAAGCAAAACAAAAAACAACTGTGGGATTGCACTTTTTTTGCAATTTCACCTCACTTTTAATTTTTTCCTGTTTTCCTGGACACGATATGTTAAAACCAATGGTGTCATTGAAAAGTATATCTCGTCCCGCAATAAACAAGCCCTCACATGGCCATATTAATGGAAAAATGAAAAAGTTATGGCTCTGGGAAGAAGGGTAGCAAAAAACGAAAAACCAAGAATACCTCCGGGCATAAATGGGTTAAAATACAGACCTTCATTTAAAAACTGCTTTTTTAATTTACTTATGGGTTATCTTTGTCTAACATTTAACTTTGGTGATCTGAAACATTTAAGTATGACAAACATGCAAAAGAATAGGAAATCAAGAAGGGGTAAACACTTTTTCACAGAACTGTATTGTTCTTGCTCTTCTGTCATGTCTGCTCCTGTCCAATGGTCTCCTAATATAAACAATGTCACATGACTGCTTGTAATTCCCTGCACAGTCCCACGCCCTCCTCCTGGCAGGGATGCCAACATACTCATTGTCCTGGCCGCTCTGTGGTGTGTTCTTCCTCTTCGGTGGGTTCCGGCTTCTCTGGGCCTGCTCACGTAACGCCTCCCCTTTGGCTAGTTAGTGTTGGTGCAACTGGTTTGTTTCCAGGTACCTGCTCTAGTTAACCTTGCTGACTGAACCTGAAACCACTCTGGTGGTACTTGAACCTGAAACCATTCCAGCACTACTTGAACCTGAAACCGCTCTGGCAGTAGTTGAACCTGAAACCGCCAGTGGTGGCTAAACCTGAAACAGCTCCAGTGGTACCTGAAACTGAAACCACATTGGTGGTAGCTGAACCTTAAACTGCTCCAGCAATACCTACCAGCACCAATGTCCGTTCTGTCTAGTGTTTCAGAATCTGCTCTGTCTGAACTTTCTGTCTTGTGACCCAGAATCTGTGTTGTCTGAATAGGTTCCATCATCTAGTCTACCTGTAATTTAGTATCCTGTCCTGCCAGTGACTCCAAGTCCGAGTTGGTGACTGCGATCCTTATCTATGTCGTCAGCTGCAACAGTGTCGAGTACTGCCCTTGGAGTTTTACCTGGCAGCTACCTGCAGCTCAAGCCTATCTCCACCATCATGATCTCTAGCAAAAACCAGGTAGCTGCTTAGCCATGCCCTTCCAGGATAGGACTGGCCAGTGGTGCAGTGGGTCCATGATCCGTGTGCATGACACTGCTGCAGTTGATTTGCTGCTGATTTACTGCAGTGTTTACAATTATGTTTAAGTGGAAAAATAGTGTGTCTTCCATTGTGAAGGAAATGTGAAAGCTGTAGCCAATCAATATCACTTAAAGATCGGTGATTTTTTTTTGAGTGGAATTGAATTATACTAAAATTTTTACAAAAATTCTTATTTTCTAGAATATTAGTATTCCCCAGATTTTGGGAAATTTTGCTCTATGGGAAATCGACAAAATAGTGGCCAGCTTACACCATTTTGCTGAAACATAGAAAGCTGTCAAAATGTTAGAAAGCAATAAAAATAAACTAATACTCCCCTCACCACTCACCTCTTCATCCACCCCTGCTGCTCGCTGTCTTCTTACCTAAGGTGGGCACTGAAACCTCATGACTGGTCATTTGCGCTGCTAGACTAGGACTTCTGGTCGCGACCATGCCTGGGACATCCCTGTGCATGTATGTCATAAGAATGACATCACGTGAAGAGACTCGGATTTCAGTCCTCAGTGACAATAAGAAGAGGCCCCAAAGACAAGACGGTATATAGTGAGCAGCGGCACAGCCAGAGAGGTGAGCATTGAGGTGAGTATTCTTTTTCTCCCTCTTTAATGTTATTAAGCTGTGGGGGTCAGAGAGACCACAGAGCATAATAAGGGATATTCAATTCACAGAAATTAAATTTGCTTTGATTCTTTCGTAACAACTTATTGGCTGCTGGGATCATGTGACACTGTTTATGTTAAGGGGCACAGCTCTGGAAAGGTGTGGTGCAAAGAAGGAAGTTTTACATTTCTTCTAATTAAAGCAGCACCATAAGGTCATTAACAAGGGGCTGTCCAATAGTGTACAACCCCCTTCAGATTAGGTTTGAGACTAGCGTCCAAGAGAAAAATGCCCATTGTTTGTAGCACACAGGTTGCCAAAGATAGAGGTGGATCCCTATCTAACTTTAAAGGAGAAGATTTAAGTTTTATAGTCAAGTAAGTTTATATTTATGTTATTATTAGACCATATAGAACCAGTGTTCCTTAAAAGATGGAGGAGATTTTGGAGTTTAAATGTTAAATTAGCTGTTTCATTATATTTGCTGAGTAACTGGTTTGAGGATTGGTTTGAAATTTTTTTTGAATGAAACAAAGCAAATAGAATTGCAATATATTATATGTGGGGTGTTCCATTTTTTTCTGATTTCTACTTTGAACTGTTATTTTTTTTTATTCATTTGTTCTCATGGTAGTCAAAAAAGATTCTGAAGTCATTAAAGGCAATGAGTTTGATAGACAATTTTGATTTAAAAAGGGCATTTAGCCCATTTAATGTTTGTTTCCATATATCTAATGAAATATTCTTCAGGACTAATGTCTGAGAGTATACTATAAAATTCTAAAACACCCTGAGAACAAGAATTAGACTGTTCCTGGAAAAATAGGCAGATTTTCCGATCTCAAAATACCTTAAACAAAACATGCAATCCAAAATAACCTATTGTTTTAATCAAGTTGTTATGTGTAAGAAAGCAGAAGGTAAAGTCATGGATGGCAGATAGATGTCACCAAGGTGGTTGGCATTGGTAATGTGAAGTCTGTTCCAGCAACACTAGGTTAATGAGGGAGTTTTCATTTGATTTGATTTTGGGTCCGGGATTGAGGAGCAACCAAAAGAGTGTCTGTGGGAAAGGTTGTTCCCATAATCCAGCCCACAGCTTAAAAGCCTGATAATAAAAGCTGGGTTAGTTTAGCAAATTGGAGTTAGGGCTAGGGAGGAACAAAGATGTTTGTTTGGTGAACATGTCTAAACAGCTTGAGCTGATAATACCAAGATTGCTGAGACTGCTACGTTTACTTTTTTTCATTATGTCTGAAGAAAGGACTGTTCGTATTATTCATTTGTACTGGAGAAAAGTGGCTACAGAGAGCTGAAACCCTAGATATGCTTAATATATTTTTAAAGAAATGTTAATTTTTTTCATTCGATTTTTCACGTCACTATATAAATTTTTTTAAAAATTCTGAAGTCTTTCAGTTTGCACTGTAACCATTGAGCCTCATATTAGGTTGATACTTCCATCTATTTACACATCACTTGAGCAGTCAGGATCACATCAAAATGTAACACCTACACAAGATCTCAATAGGTAATGGTCACAGCTCACCTCCTTTCTCCTTCCGTGCTCAATAACCTCTGCACAGTTCACAAAGCATGCCTAGAAAACTCTTCCAAGTTAATAAACATCTTCACACTATGATCCATGTGGATTCTGTTAAGGATATTTATGAACAGGCAAAATGGCTGCCATTATCATCTTGTACAAATAGAATAAAAAATGAATACAAATTAGAAAATAAAACAGATTAAATAAATAATGTTTCAGTATACGGTTTTACTCAGTAAAAATATAGATGATTCATTCCCTTTAACAACTGCTTCATAAAATAAAAAGTATTCTGATAATTCATGAAATGTACATGAATATAGATATGATCTTGTTCATTATATTTTGTATATGGAACGCATTTGACCTAAGTCATTTTGAATATTGCCACGGAGACCTGTCCTTCCTTTAACTGTGCTGTTAGTTATAAAAGAATGTAATAAAGAACATAGTGCACATATAAAACATTATAGAGCTTGCGAGATATATTTATTGAAGCGCAGAGAGAAAGGTTTAGAAAAGAGGTTATGTCTCTGAAGGATGTAAGTGGTTTAAATAAAACTATGTAATAAGGCAGGCTGGTAAATAAACCTTTCAGCTGCTGGGAAAATGTATAGTCTCTCTTTTTATTGAGTAGAATTAATGGGAGTAATTTTTTTCTTAATTCATTTTGTTAATGACCAAAACCTATTGAATGAAATTAAAAAAAATTTTTAATTAAGGGAGTTTATAAAAAAATTTTATGCATATTTTATATTTTGTCCCAGCAGTCAGAACTTCACTGATGCCAAGAACGCATGGGTTACTGTTGCAGTTTCTACACAGCCTATAGTGTGGATGGATAGGGTTAGGAGGAGTGCTGCATTGGCGAAAAACAGAAGTTACCATGGCTTGATTGCCATTACTCATAGCAGTGCGTATCCCCATTGGAGCTTACAAACTAAACTACAAAAACTTTTAAGTATTTTTTTTCTGCTTTTTTCTGTATGCATATAAATTCACACAAACAAATTTAATGAAAACAATAAAGGGAAAATCATCACTAAAGTCATTTTCAGGCGGCTGCAAAGTTTCCAAGAGAAAAAGTAAAATAGAAAACCGTGCACCATGTCTGCATTGTTTACCCACTCCTGGTTTTGGCTTACAAATACTGAAGTAAAAACTCACCAAATACTCAACATGTGCACGTGGCCCAAGACTCCAATTCTCATATGGCAACCCGTGCTAAAAAAAAAAGTACCAGTTGTCTTATGAGAATTGGAGGTAAAGAAGAATGAGGGGTGTTAATTTTTGGCTTACAAATACTAATGTAAAATACTGTCCAAATACTGAAAATGTGAACGTGGCCTAATACATATAGAAAAATAATGATTTCTGTTCAACACTCAGTCACCAAATAAAATATTTATTTGCTTCATTGCTCCATTAAAAGAATAATGTATAAAAAACCTGCACAAATTTAAAACCAGGGCATGCTGAGAAAAACTCTACACATTTCGAACCTGAAAATGTAACCGGCTCTTAATCATGGTATGGGCGTGAATCCATTTCAATGCTTTCATTATATGGTTGAATCCTGAATAACTGCACCAAAAAGACCCCAACCAAACTGGGTGTGTTTGTTAGCAATTAATAAGCAAGTTTTTAATACAAAGCCCATGAGAAATTTGATAAAAACACACTAAGCATCAAGCTGCACTTAGAACACAATACAATTACATATTGAAAACAAATATAACGATCAGACTAAATCTTTAGTAAATATAAGGCCTGTGCATAGATTCATGCCAAATGGGTATCTGGTATCTAATGCCAACATCCAAAATGCATCTCTGCTGTGAACCTCTTATGCCAATCACGCCCTCTAAATAGAATGATAATGCAGATGTATTTTTTTATTTAGAGTACTAGACAAAAATAATTGTTTTCATGTATTATTTTTGTTACTAAATTTAGTGCAGACGAGGCCTTGGATAGATTTAAACACCAGATTCCATTGCTGCAAGGCAACAAACTAATGATAGAACTAGCTGTATTCATAGCTGCTTTATTATTAATGTTCATTTGAGTCTTTAGCTGTAGATGTGGGGAGACATTTTGATCTTTTACTAATTTAATTTTATGGGTACAATTTACAATTGGCACTGTCAGTTACCTATTCCTAAGTTCCCTAGCTTGGGCAGAATGGCTTGCTTGTGCCCCTTTGACATCCAGCACATCATGCCTCACTAGTCACTCCTAAATACGTCACAAAGATAAGACATCTAAAATACAGTGCCTTGCAAAAGTATTCGGCACCCTGGAACTTTTCAA
>VIAB01024443.1:3381-18402 GCA_009801035.1 Oophaga pumilio | reverse complement strand
ACTCGACCCTCCCGGAGGCAAAGTCGCTCATCTCTAGTCAGGAGTGAAGTGGGAACTTTCTTGCACAATTTAAGATTAAGGGTAGATCAGAATGGCTGTTGGGATCCTTTCAATGCATGAGAAGTGCTATGTTCCATTAATATTCTATTCAAAGTTCGGTTAGGTTGGTCCTAATTTGCCTAGTATTAAAACCTTACTGTGTGACATACGATGTCAATGTTCACATTGTGGCCATTTCACAGACAAAATCCAAGAAAAAAAATTATCATATACCCTACTGCAAGTGCCCTTATTTACATTGACATTGTATGATACATGGCAGGGTTTTAATACTAGAGACAGGATAGGACCATCCCGTTGGGTACACCTTGCTTTGGTGGGATGGCTTTTATGCATTATTGATAAAAATAGTGTTAACTAAGTCCCCTATATTATTTACATGTACCATTACCATTTATTCATTTACTTGTAGGGAATGTGCACATTTTGGGGGTTTTTCTTGGGTTTTATGCTGTACACAATTATATAGTGGGCACTTATACCAAAAGCACATGTGAGCCTTACTCCCAAGTTCCTGAGTCTATGGCACTTGGGGATTGTATTTCCTGCTAGGAATTAAATTAGATTAGATAAACATGGCTGCCTTCTTCCAGAAACAGCGCCAATCTTGTCCATAAGATGATGTTGCAGTGCAACTTCTTTGAAGTGAACTTGACAAACCCTTTAAGCACTGCATTTACTACTTGATGAAAGGGGACTGGGCACTGTTGTACAGCTTGGCCTCTAGATCTTGGTACTGCATTTACTGCTGCTTTTTTGTAGACTGATGCTGTGTTTTCTGCTGATTTTGTTCTGGTTTTGTACTGGGCGCTGCATTTACCACTAATTAATTGTAGACTGGTCCTTTACTTACAGTGGGGGCATTGTATATTCAGTGCTGTATTTACTGCTAGTCCATTGGAGACTGTCACCGTGTTGACAAATGTACCACTGGAGACTGGCACTGTAATAACACCTGGACCACTGGAGACTGGCATTGTAATAACACCTGGACCACTGGAGACTGGAACTGTAATAACACCTGGACCACTGGAGACTGGCACTGTAATAACACCTGGACCACTGGAGACTGGTGCTCTAATAACCCCTTGGCCACTGGATACAGGCACTGTAATAACCCCTGGACTACTGGAGACTGGCACTGTAAAAACCTCTGGACAACTGTAGACTGGCACTGTAATAACCACTGGACCACTGGAGACTGGCACTGTAATTAACCCTGGACTACTTGAGACTGGAAATGCAATAACCCCTGTTCCACTGTAGACTAGCACTGTAACAACCCCTGGACCACTGGAGACTGGCACTGTAATAACACCTGGACCACTAGAGACTGGCACTGTAATAACACTAGGACCACAGGAGACTGGCACTGTAATAACCCCTGGACCACTGGAGACTGGCACTGTAATAATACCTGGACCACTTGAAACTGGCACTGTAATAACGCCTGAACACCTGTAGACTGGTACTGCATTAACAACTGGACCACTAGAGACTGGCATTGTAATAACACTTGGACCACTGTAGACTGGTACTTCAATAACAGCTGGACCACTAGAGACTGGCACTGTAATAACACCTGGACCACTTGAGACTGGAAATGCAATAACCCCTGGACCACTTTAGACTGGCACGGTAATAACTAGTGATGAGCTAGCACTAAAATTCTCGGGTGCTCGTTATTCCTGTTGAACAAATTGGAATACTCGGGTACTCAACCCGAGCAACGAACTCAATGTAAGTCTATGGGAAAACCGAGCATTTTTGCAGCGATCCACCCCGGGGGTCCTTTTAAAGTCTAAAAATGTCTGAAAATTATGGAAACAGTGCTCAAATGACATGGGAACATCATGTTGAATGCCCCTGGAAGCATTTCTGACTCCCACGTCACAGCTGTGTGAGCAATGTTGTCAGAGTGTGACACCATTTTTACAGGCGCAACAAAAAACATACAAAAACGAAACCAAAAGGGATTTTCCTGGGAAATATGTCAAGGAACATCCTTTCCAGGGTAATGACTTTTATATAAGGCATAATTAACCCAAAGCAAAAATGTTCCTCCACCACTTTGTCTATGTTCAGATGTTGCGTTTTTGAAAGGTTTTTCAACGTTACTATTGCTTTCAAACAATACAAATGCATTTACTGTGAAATGTCAATGTAGCATTTAAAAACCTTAGCTGGCCCTGTGGTGTGAGACACATCATCAGACACATCTTGTTTAATTTATGAAGGAGGGACTCTTAAAGTCACAAATCCTATTTTTACAGGGGTATCAGTCGGCATTTTTATTCTTAAATGGCCATTATTAAACAGTGGGTCTCCTATACTGTTATTGCCTATGCATTGAGTGGCTGTGCTGCCAAAAATTAGGACGCACCCCAATACCCCTTTGATGAGACGTACAGGAGGGCCTCATGAAAAAGTGTTCCAAGTGTAAGAAAATAGGTCTCCCATAGTGTTAGCCTATGCATTAAATGCAAGGCCTGCCCTTCACCAAAGTAACACGCACCCCAATAAGCCTTTGAACCCAGGTACTGGATGGCTACAGGAAAACCAAGTTCAAATTATTTTTTTGGCACTGCCAAACTGTTAGCCTATCTATTGAATGCAAGGCCCACCATGCATCAAATTTAAACACACCCCAAAAAGCCTTTGAAGCGACGTACTGGATGACCACAGGAAAACCAAATTCACATTATTCTTTTGGCACTGCCATTGTGTTAGCCTATGCATTGAATGCAAGGCCCGACTGGTCACAAAGTCACATGCACCCCAATAAGCCTTTGAACCGACGTAATGGATGGCCACAGAAAAACCAAGTTCACATTATTATTTTGGCACTGCCATAGTGTTTGCCTATGCATTGAATGCAAGGCCCACCCTGCATCAAATTTAAACACACCCCAAAAAGCCTTTGAAGCGATGTACTGGCTGGACACAGGAAAACCAAATTCACGTTATTCTTTTGGCACTGCCATAGTGTTAGCCTATGCATTGACTGCAAGGCCCGACCTGCCACAAAGTCACATGCACCACAAAAAGCCTTTGAACCGACATACTTGATGGCCACCTGAAAGCATTGTTCCTATTAATTTGTTAGTCCTATATTGTTTGGCTACGCAGTGAATTGTTGAGCCTGAAGACCCGGCAGTGGACAAATGCAGTGTTTATGATAAAAACCCAGCTGTGGACAATAGCAGTGTTGACGCTAAAGAGCATGCAGTTTAAAATTTCCATGTTGACGCTGAAGACCCGGCAGTGGACAATTGCAGCGTTGATGCTGAAGACCCAGTGGTGGACAATTGCAGTGTTGACGCTAAAGAGCCTAGAGTTGAAAATTGCATTGTTGACGCTGAAGACCCGGCAGTGGACAATTGCATTGTTGATGCTAAAGACCCAGCTGTGGATAATTGCAGTATTGATGCTAAAGACCCTGCTGTTGAAAATAACAGTGTTGATGCTGAAGACCCAGCAGTGGACAATTGCAGTGTTGACACTAAAGACCCTGCAGTGGAGCATTTCAGTGTTGAGCCTGAAGAACCATCAGTGGATAATTGCACTGTTGAGGCTTAATTGGTGAATTGCTGTGGTGTGGCAGAAGACCCTGCATTTTAGCATTGCAGTGTTGAGGCTGAAGAACTGGCAATGAAGAATTGCATTGTTGAAGATGAACAACCAACAAAGTTCACATTATTAGGAAGTGGGTCTCCCAGACCCGCTGCCTCCTATACCTGGAATGCCCATACACTAAGTGCATAGGCTGAAAAACATTTTCCCCTGGGGGGGACACATCAACCTACTGTTTAAATATTTTTTGTTACGGACATCCAACACACTTGCAAAACAATGTAGTAGCTGTTTCATCACGGAACACGGTCACCCTCGTGTTCTTGTGGTGATGTCTAAAGAGACGTGTAGTATGGCCTGTGAAAAAGGTCTTCCCAGTTTAAAGGAGCTGGTCTCCTATACTTGTAATGACAATACACTAAGAGCATAGGCTGAAAAACATTTTCCCCTGGTGGGGGACACATCAACCTACTGTGTAAATAATTGTTGGACATCCAACACCCTTGCAAAACAATGTAATGGCTGTTTCATCACGGAACATGGTCACCCTGGTGATCTAGGGGTGGTGTAGGAAGAGACAAGGAGTATGGCCTGCGAAAAAGGTCTTCCCAGTTTAAAGGCACGGGTCTCCTATACTTGTAATGGCCATACACTTACTGCATAGGCTGAAAAACAATTTCCCCTGGGGAGGGTGGGACACCTCAACATACAGTGTAAACATTTTTGTAACGGGCATCAAAGCACCCTTGAAAAACAATCTAGTCGCTGTTTCATCACGGAACATGGTCACCCTGGAGTTCTAGTGGTGGTGTCTGAAGAGACGTGTAGTATGGCCTGCGAAAAAAGTCTTCCCAGTTTAAAGGAGCGGGTCTCCTATACTTGTAATGGCCATACACTAACTGCATAGGCTGAAAAACATTTTCCCCTGGAGGGGGACACCTCAACAAACATTTTTATAATGTGCATCAAAACACCCTTGAAAAACAATCTAGTGGCTGTTTGCCAGTGTTCCCCTGCCTCTGCTAGATTGTAGTTGGGTCTCTCTCGCCTCTACTCCTTGGTTGTCCAACGAACTGTGACCTCTGCCGCCAGAGTTCTCAGATAGGATTTTTTTCATTAATTCTGCAACTGTTTCCCTCCGGTACTGCATCATTTTAGTACACCTATCTGACTCTGGAAGAAGAGATTGAAAGTTCTCCTTTTAGCATGGGTCTAGAAATGTCACCAACCAGTAATGAGTGTCAGCAAAAAGTTTGATAATGCAACGGTCACGGGAAAGGCAGCACAACATAAAGTCTGCCATGCATACCAGACTGCTAACTTGCAAGGCTTCCGACAGGATGACTGACCATGCTGTCCTCCTCCTCCCTGTCCTCAGGCCATCCATGCTGAACAGACGGTATGACAGTTGTGCTTGTAGTACGGTCTATAGCTCATGAAAGTAGCTACTGTTTTTCCTCCTCCTCCTTTTCATCATTGTCAACCAATCCTTGTTGGGATGACATGAGGCTGGGCTATGTGTAATCACCCTGTATGGTTTCTTGCTCTATCTCATTGTGCTCCGCCTGCAATGCATCCTCTTTCATTGTGAGCAGAGAGCTTTTCAGAATACAGAGAAGCGGGTTGGTGACGCTAATTATGATGTCATCGCCGCTCACCATCTTGGTGATCTCCTCAAAGTTTTGCAGGATGGATGGTACATATGTCTGACATCCATGTCCACTCCTGAGGTCTTATGTGTGGAGTCTGAACTGAATACCGACTGCTTTGTTGATGCTGGTAGTCAACAGCTGCCCTCTTCTGCTCACAAATCCTTTCCAGCATATGCAATGTAGAGTTCAAACGCGTGGGGACATCACACACCAGTAGGTGAGCTGGAAGCTGCAAATGCTGCTAAAGCACGGAAAGGGCGGCTGAAGCTGTAGCTGACTTTCTAAAATGGGCACACAGGTGGCGTACTTTCACAAGCATATTCGGCAGCTCCAGGTAGGTTTTGAGAAACCACTGAACCACAAGATTAAGCACATGGGCCAGGCATGGTACATGTGTGAGCTCGCCTCGCCTCAGAGCCGCCACCAGGTACCAGCCATTGTCACACACGACCAAGCCTGGCTGTAGGTTCAGCGTTGTCAGCCACATATCTGCCTGCTCTTTCAGAGCTGTCCACAACTCTTCAGCATTGTGCAGTTTGTCACCTAAGCATATTAGCTTCAGCACAGCCTGTTGCCACTTGGCTGAGGAAGTGCTGCAGTGCTTCCAGCTTGCGACTGATGTGGTCATTTCAGAGATGAGGAGGAGGAGGATGATGTGCAGGAGCTGTAGACTGTGGGCGGCAACCCTGATTGACCTAGGGCCCGCAATCCTCGGCATTGGTAGGAAGTGTTCCATGCCAAGGTCCGACTGGGTCCCGGCTTCCACTATGTTAACCCAGTGTGCCATCAACGAGATGTAACGTCCCTGACCAGAAGCCCTTGTCCACGTGTCCATGGTTAAGTGTACTTTCCCTGTAACTGCATTGTTGAGGGCACGGGTAATGTTGTGGGACACATGCTTGTATAATGCCGGGACGGCACACCCTGAGAAATAGTGTTGGCTGAGGACCGAGTACCTTGGCCGCCGCCATCAGGTTGCTGAAAGCTTCGGTCTCCACGAGTCTAAAAGGCAACATTTCAAGCACAAGCAGACGAGAAATGTGTGAATTTAGTACTGTGGCCTGTGGGGCATTGGCTGGGTATTTCCGCTTGCGTTCCAATGACTGCTGTATGGACAACTGAAGGCTGCGCTGGGAAAAAAATGTGGACGTGCTTGCTGATGGTGGTACTTGAGTGTGTGCAACGACAAGTGCAGAGCAGGAGGCATCTTCGCAGGCACCATGGACAGGGGATTGGCTTCCACACACTACAGCGGAAGAAGCAGTGGTGTCACCCGCAGACACTGTTCCTGGACCCTGGGGTTCGGCCCACAAAGTCAGGTGCTTTGCTGCCATGTGCCTGATCATGCTGGTGGTAGTCAGGCTGGTAGTTTTGCTACCTTTGCTGATGCAGGCATGGCAGGTGGTGCAAATGGTCTGTTTGGGGTTATCGGCAGAGTCTTTAAAAAACAACCAGACTCGGGAAGACCTAACACTTGTACTTGTGTTGGTGTTACGAGGAACGGCTGCCCGCCTTCTGTCTGCGGACACCACAGTGCTTCTTCCTGCCTGTTGTGGTGCTACGCCTCCCTCCCCTGTGTGCTGCTGTCCTCGCTCTGCATGTCTCCTGCCAGGTTGTGTCAGTTACTATATCATCCACCACCTCCTCTTCCACTTCAGCACCCTGGTCCTCCTCCTGAATTTCTGGCAATTGTGTTTCATAATGGTCAACTTCTTGTAACACGTTCCCACCGTCACCTTCATGTGAACGTGGCTGCTCCAATATTTGGGCATCGCTACATGCAATCTCAGTTTAACCTGCTTCAAGTGGACCGAATCTATAAATGAAAAAGAGTGTCCAAGTGTTAGATCAGTTGTCTGCGGGCACTCGGCATGGGAGAAGGAAGGAGGATCAGGGTGAGAAATATGCGGTCCAGACTCACGTCTACTCAGACTTGACCGTGTTGAAGACAGGGTGCTGGTGGTGGTGGCCAAGTGACTGGAAGCATTACCTGCCATCCAACCAACTACCTTTTCACGCTGTTCTGGTGTGAAGAGTGCTGTTCTGCCATCCCCTATGAATTCTGTCAGGAATCTGTTGCAAGAACATGTGGGTGTTTGTTGTGGCACAATTGCAGATTGCCCATGGCCTCTGCCTCTGCATGAACTATCACTTCCCACGCGCCTTTCCCATTGCAAATGGAGTACAATTTTTTTCACGTTCACTACAAAAGACTGAATTGGGAGCAAACTTAGATGTGATCCGTGTGGGGGGAAAAAAGCACTTTCAAATATCTGGACTGGACTTTAATTTTTTTTAACAAACTGGTGTCAATGACTGTGGTAAGACCAAGAAAACACTGTGTAATGTTGTCCTGAAATGCCACAATTTTTAGCACACAGAGAGATAGGCTTCTGACACAGATAACACACTTGTCAATATGTGGGCTGGATTTATTTTTTTGTTACCTCAAAAGACTGTATAGAAATATGGTAGCACACAGATAATCCAGTGTAATGTTGCCCTGAAATGCCACAATTCTTAGCACACCGAGAGATAGGCGTATGACATAGATAACATACTGGTCAATATGTGGGCTGGATTTATTTTTTTTACCCCAAAAGACTATAGAAATAGGGTAACACACAGCAAATCCAGTGTAATGTTGCCCTGAAATGCTGAAACGTTGCAGAAGTATATCTGTTTTCTTATTGGGTCATTTTTTGTTTACTTTTTGTATGGTGGTGGTTTTTGCTTCATTGGTATACATTGGTCAATAAAATTTCAATTGAGTGTCCAAGTTTTTGTTTTTGCTATTATATAACACACTGGTCACTGTGGCCTGGATTTATTTTTTTTTACCCCAAAAGACTGTATAGAAATAGGGTAACACGCAGCAAATCCAGTGTAATGTAGCCCTGAAATGCCACAATTTTTCACACACAGAGAGATAGAAGTCTGACACTGATAACACACTGGTCACTATGTGGCCTGGATTTTTTTTTGCTACCCCAAAAAACTGTATAGAAATAGGGTAGCACACAGCTAATCCAGTGCAATGTTGCCTGAAATGCCACAATTTTTAGCACACAGATAGATATGAGTCTGACACAGATAACACACTGTTCAATATGTGGGCTGGATTTTCTTTTTTACCCCAAAAGACTGTATGGAAATAGGTTACCGTAACACACAGCAAATCCAGTGTAATGAAGCCCTGAAATGACACGATTTTTCACACACAGAGAGATAGGAGTCTGACACAGATAACACACTGGTCACTATGTGGCCTGGATTTATTTTTTTTTTGTTACCCTGAAAGCCTGTATAGAACTAAGGTAACACACAGCTAATCCAGTGTAATTTTGCCCTGAAATGACACAATTTATCTCACACAGAGAGATAGGAGAGAGATAGGAGTCTGGCACAGATAACACACTGGTCAATATGTGGGCTGTATTTTCTTTTTTACCCAAAAAGACTGTATACAAATAGGGTAAAGGGTATGCCACACTAAACAATATCGCTAACGGGATCGCTAAAAAACATCACTATTTAGCGATCCCATTAGCGATGTTGTTGTGTGCGGCAGCTACCAGCGACGAGGCCCCTGCTGTGATGTCGTTCATCACAGCGATCGTTCCGGACCCTATTTTCGTCGCTGGCGCCCCGCTGGGTAAGTATATATCGCTGAGTGTGGCACCTTTTCTTAGCGATTTAGCGGTACTTTTGTACCGCTAAATCGCTAAGAAGATCGCTAACGGCGATAGCGTCGTTAACTATATCGCTAAGTATAGCCGCACTCAGCGATATAGAAACAATCCCGCTAGCGATCTCATTAGTATGCGACGCTAACGAGATCGCTAGCGGGATTGTGTAGTGTGGCAGTACCTTAAGACACAGCAAAAAAAGGAGAATGTTACTCTGAAATGCCACGATTTTTCTCACACAGAAAGATTGGAGTCTGATACATATCATACACTGGTCACTATGTGGGCTGGATTTATTTTTTTTACCCAAAAAAACTGTATATAAATAGGGTAACACACAGAAAATCCAGTGTAATGTAGCCCTGAAATGCCACAATTTTTCACACACAGAGAGATAGGAGTCTGACACAGATAACACATTGGTCACTATGTGGCCTGGATTTATTTTTTTTTGTTACCCTGAAAGACTGTATAGAACTAGGGTAACACACAGCTAATCCAGTGTAATGTTGCCCTGAAATGACACAATTTTTCTCACACAGAGAGATAGGAGTCTGGCACAGATAATACACTGGTCAATATGTGGGCTGTATTTTCTTTTTTAACCAAAAAGACTGTATACAAATAGGGTAAGACACAGCAAAAAAAGGAGAATGTTGCCCTGAAATGCCACAATTTTTCACACACAGAGACATAGAAGTCTGACACAGATAACACACTGATCGCTATGTGGCCTGGATTTTTTTTTTACCCCAAAATAGTGTATAGAAAATGCCACAATTTTTAGCACACTGATAGATCAGGCATCTGACAAAGAGAGCCCACTTTCAGATATATGCCCTGTATTTTTTTATTATTTTGCCAGCAAAATTGTGTCAATAAGTAGGCTATGACACAACAACAAAAAATTCTATTGAGGCCTGAAATGGCAAAATTTTTAGAGCAATGATATGCAATCCGTGTAGCGAACAAAACCCAGTGTAAAATATCTGCCCTGTAGCTAAATATTTTTTGGGCAGATAAAAATTTTTTGCGCAGCAAAACTGTGTCAAAATTTTTTATAAAACACTCCAAAAAAATTCTACAGTACCACAAAAAATGGCAGATTTTTAGGCGTACTCACATGTCACGCCTGGGACCGACAAACACCTTTAAAATAGCTGTATTTTCACGCTGTACTATGAAAAGGATCTGCCTGTATTCAGCGGTGTCAACAAGCAATTAGAGAAAAAAAAGATTATGGATTGCTTTGGAAAAAAATAATCAGGATTAAGATGCCAAAAAAATTTGCTGCCCACTGAGATCTGGGGCTGTTTAGATACGGTCAATATATGTAATAGGCAGCAGCAGACAGCAATGGAATGGACCCTCTTGATGTATGCAATAAAGTATGCCACAGAATGCCTGTCTGCTACTGAGATCTATATACCCAAATTAAACTGTAAAGCGCTGCGGAATATGATGGCGCTATATAAATAAAGATTATTATTATTATACCGTGGTGCATGCCTTGCACTGATATGTATATATGCTCATACACTCCCTGCCTACCTAGCACTGCAATCTATATACGCAGTAATTAGTCCTTAGAAGGACTGTTGATTATGCTGGTTTTGTGTCTTCTTTGATGTTAGACCTACACTACCTTCTAAACCCCCAAATCTAACCCTATCTCAGCAGCAGCTCACCCTACACTCACTAATTCCGTAGCAGACTGTGACGAGCATGACGCCGCCCGGTCCCTTATACACCTGATGACGCTGTGCAGCCAGCCAATCACGGTAATATTACAATAAAGGTGGCTGCAGCATTAGAGTGCATAGCAGACAATCAGTGCAAGTTGATTGGCGCTCTAAAGAGCGCCCAAAATGCAGGGCATGCACCAGAACTCCCGCCGAGCAAACACAGAAATGCACTGGACCACTGTAGACTGGTACTGTAATAACAGCTAGACCATTGGAGACTGGTACTGTAATAACAGCTGGACCACTTGAGACTGGTACTGTAATAACACCTGGATCACTGGAGATTGGCACTGCAATAACACCTGGACCACTTGAGACTGGAAATGCAATAACCCCTTGACCACTGTAGACTGGCACTGTAACTACCCCTGAACCACTGCAGACTGGTACTGTAATAACAGCTGGACCACTGGAGACTGGTACTGTAATAACACCTGGACCACTGTAGACTGGTACTGTAATAACACCTGGATCACTGGAGATTGGCACTGCAATAACACCTGGACCACTGGAGACTGGCACTGTAATAACTCCTGAACCACTGTACAGTAGACTGGTACTTTAATAACACCTGGTCCACCGTAGACTGGTACTGTAATAACAGCTGGACCACTAGAGACTGGCACTGTAATAACACCAGGACCACTTGGGACTGGAAATGCAATAACCCCTGAACCACTGTAGACTGGCACGGTAATAACACCTGGATCACTGGAGACTGGCACTATAATAACCCATAAACCACTGTAGACTGGCACTGTAATAACTCCTGAATCACTGGAGACTGGTACTGTAATAACATCTGGACCACTGGAGACTGGCATTGTAGTAACACCAGGACCACTAGAGACTTGGTACTGTAATAACTCTTGGACCACTTGAGACTGGAAATGCAATAACCCCTGGACGACTGGTGCGGGCACTGTAAGGCCTCTTTCACACATCCGGTGTGCGCCTGACGGCGCCCCCAGCATTTAGCCGCAGCGCCGCATCAGAAAACCTGATGCGCCGCATGCGCCGCATGCGTTTTTTTGCTGGATGGTTTCTGATGCCCGGAGACATCAGGGGAATCCGGCAAAAAAAAAAACGTTACATGCTGCGTTTTGTCCGGCCGCCGGAATGTACATTTCCGCCGCATCCGGACAAAATCGCATACGACGCATTGACATGCGTCGCCATCCGGCGCTAATGCAAATCAATGCAAAAAAAACCGCAAGCAGCGCATCAGGTTTTCTGATGCGGCGCTGCGGCTAAATGCCGGGGACGCCGTCAGGCGCACACCGGATGTGTGAAAGAGGCCTAACTATTTACAGCTGCATCACTGCTGTACTCGCTGAGCACTGTAATTATTGCTGGTGTCCTGTCACTACTATTTTTTTATGTGGTCCAACTGGAGTTTGGCCATAGAGCTAACAGCTGGGTCAATTTGAATTGAGCAATGTATATAGTGCTGGGTCCATGGCATACTGGGTACAGTACAAACCACTGGTCAGATAGGATTGTGCTCTCTGTAATACTGGGAACTGCACATAATGTTGGGTTAGTAGAGACTCCACTCAGTCACCCAGGAATAGGGCACTGACTACAGTAGTGAGCCAGCTGTAGATACAGTGCTAGGCTCCAATGAACCAGTAGAAGATACAGTGCTCAATAATTTATGGTCTAGCTATATATCCAGGGCCTATAAATAAGCAACCCAGCAGTAAGTACAGTGCCAGTCTCCAATGGACAAATTGTCAATATAGATCCATTCCCCAGTGGACAAATTGTCAATATAGATCCATTCTCTAGCTGAGTCATCGAGATTAGTCACCAAGTTTTGGGTTTGCTAGAAACCATTGGCTCATAAAAGAAATGGGCAATTTAGTTCCTTGCTTGGGGGATTTTAATAAATTCCCTGCGACAATTCCCATTTTTACTTTTCTTTGAAGCAGAAAACCATTCATGATCCATTAATCATATTAAAACTATTCCGGAAAGTCTCAGAAAGTTGTTGTTCACTTCGCGTTAATCATCCTTTTCATATTTTACCCTATGAATTAACGGAGACCACACAAAAACTGGAATATAGAAGATCTCATTGCCTGTAGATTCTAAAAATAAAAAATGCTTATTTGGGATTTTTTTTTTAAAAAAAAAACACTTTTGCTCTTCCAGATAATATAGAATATAAAAAAAATGCAACGAACACCAGAAGTCTCAAGAAAAAGTTTAGCAGCTCTGGTGGGAGGTTCAATGAGAATTGTCTGCCCTTTGATGATGCGCGAATCTGTAAAGACATCGGCTTCAAGATAGGTGAGATCATGTGAGAAGAAGAATCTCAAAGGATTGATCCTCAACACCTGCTAAAATCCCAGAAGCTTTGACACTCCTCGACCTCTTCTCTTTCTTATTCATTACCTCTTCAAAACCTCACATCTCTTTGTCATGTCTAAACAATGTAACTTTAAATTGACATGCTAGAATGTCTTCCCGAGCTACAACGTGGTTCATTATAAAGTTTACTTCCTCCAGAAACATTGGAGAAGTTGCCCAGGAGCAGACGGGTAGAGCCATGTTATTACCAGAGAAGAAATTGTGTTGCATAGTGACAAAATGTAAAAACTTTTCTCTGTAGTTTATTCACTGTTGTTTTATGGATTGTTCAATCATTATAAAGATACTAAAAAAGTATAATTTCTACATGGAGGATATAAATTTTTGCAAATTCAATAAGGGCAGATTCATTCAATTCAGGGGTAAAATTTGATTCAAATCATATAAATCCAGCACAAATCTAATTTTTAGACAAGGAATTGTAACAAAAACCTTATTTTCACCTCTCCTTCATCCTCCTTGTATTTGTTGCTCTTCCTATTAGCTCCTTTTCATTCTTCGCCTATATCCAGTTACCCTGCAGTGCTCCCTCAGGGAAAAAACAATATTGCACATGGTAGGTCCTCCAGAGTCCGAGTCTTGTAAGTGCCCTCTGCTGTAACTAATAGGATTCTCAATTGGGAGCCAATATAAAAGCGCTTAATTCATGGATGAGGTAAACATGTGTAAGGCTACTTTCACACATCAGTTTTTTGACGTCTGGCGCGATCCGGCGTGTTTTTAAAAAAACGGATCCGGTACCCGATGCATTTTTTTGTAATTGACTTTCATTAGCGCCGGATCGCGCCTGATGTCATTGCGATGCATCCATTTTTGGCCAGATCCGGCGGAAATGTACATTCCGGCGGCCGGACAAAATGGTCACTGCAAGGTTTTTTTTTTTTCCGGACCCGCCTGATAGTGCCTGAAGCGGCGCATCAGGCTTCCGGAAATAATAGAAGTCTATGGAACCAGACCAGTCTTTTGTGCAATCCGTCAAAAGACTGATCCGGATTCTGGAAAACTACTACTACTACTACTACTACTCGGTCTGGACATGCGTACCTGCATTTTCCGGCTGCAAAACTTCTTTTTCCGGGTTCAAAAGTTCAGGTCGGATCCAGCAAAAAAACTGATCCGTTGCATCAGTTTTTTCATTTCCGCACCGGATCCGTCCTATCAGGTATTCGACGGATTTTGCCTGACACAAAAAAACTGATGTGTGAAAGCAGCTTAAGATATACTGACAAGTTAGACCTATGCTCATTCTAAACTTCGACTTGTGGCTTCCATGCATGTCTACTAATAGTTTCTATTCTTTAACTGGCTTCTTTTCATTATTCTTCTAATTTGTGACAATTTTTTGTAAGTTTTCAGAAATGCAGATGTATATGCAAAAAAATAAAATGCAATATGGTGGTAGAGAGAGGCACCATATGGCGGCATACAGAGTCCCTGCAGATTCCCTATAAACTCCATGCATTTCATTCACAAAGCCTTAGTCACACTTTTATCCTGTACACTGTTATTTTTTGCAAAAACTTTGGCTTCCATTCATCAAGGTTTTTAGAGTTTTTATTTTCCAGTTCAATTATTGGTTTTGTTTTCTCCAACATCATGTAATTTGGACTGATTTGACATACAGTATTTTCCATAGTTCATTGATGGTTTTGCACCCACACATTGTACAGTCACTGATATTATCTGGTCTCCATTACAAACAAGTCGCTTTCTATACAGCAAATTTAATAATCTGATTTTACATCATGACTCTAAACTCCAGTTTGAAAACATTCCTTGTGTCTCCTTTAGTCGCCAAGTACTACTCATCCCATCAGATTCCCAATGACCGAGCTCTCACCCCATTGTATTTGTATTCTTTCACTCATTTATGATAACCAGCAGAGTTGAGCGAAACAGGTCGGTCAGATTCAAAAAAGACCGACT
>VIAB01024441.1:30876-42061 GCA_009801035.1 Oophaga pumilio | reverse complement strand
CGCCTAATTCCACCAAAGCCCTCGTTCTCCTGTAATAAAACAAACAAAAAAAACCCAGTTACTTACCGTTAATGGTATTTCTCTGAACTCCATTCAATTCCAACAGAAAGACTGTTGCACACCCAACGCAAGGGTACGTTCCCCTGCCTTGGTTGCGCGGCCTGCTCCAATGTCATCAAATCAGATAGCGTCTTACATCCTCGAACAGGGAAATCATATCCCATTAATGGCTACTTCACATGTGATACGAATTTCGTCATCTACGTAATTAAATGCCCATGTGGCCTCCTTTATGTAGGAGAGACGACTCAACATGTCAGAGACAGAATAGCCAGTCACAAATCCATAATACGCTGCAGTAAGACATGGCTACCAATTCCAGACCATTTTATTTCCTTCAAACATACGGTCGCACAACTTAAATTTCAAGT
Organism: Oophaga pumilio; assembly: GCA_009801035.1. NCBI lineage: Eukaryota > Metazoa > Chordata > Amphibia > Anura > Dendrobatidae > Oophaga > Oophaga pumilio. The sequence goes on along the minus strand of VIAB01024441.1, from coordinate 41,630 downwards.
TTTGGAGCAGGTCCCGCGCCCTAGGCGAGGGGGCAATCATATTAAAATTCTGAAAGCTAGAGAAACCTACTGGATTTATACTCTAGATACTTTAGCACCACGCAGCTTAAACCGCAAGATAGATTGGACTGTTTAAATGACATTAATCAATATACTGTATACACTAATGTCTCCTTATCTTTCCTAGGCCCGTTGACTCCAGTTCTCACTGGTGAGTCTGAACACTTATTACTGTGCTCGTTAGCTATATTCAGCTTATCTGAGTCCAAGGCCCTTATTTAAAGTCCCATTTAAATATGGCTCATTTATATTTATTTTATTTTTATTTCTATTTTCATTGTCTCCCCATACTCCTACCGTATAGTGGTCATGCTTAAATTGCTATTGGGGTTATATAATATTTCGAGGTACATTTAATAAGTATTCATTAGTTTCCCAATAACCTTTTTTTATTTCCTTTATTTACCACTTAAATACCGCCCACAACCGTTTCCAGACATGTCAGCTCCACTACCGCTATCATTACAACCTGATCCGCCCCTTCAGGCGTCCCTGGCAACCACTGCACAGGCGCAGTACTTTTTCCATTATCGGCTATGGCACTTCCCGTCCGGCAGTGCACAGCCGACTTGAGGCCTCTTGCACACATCCGGCGGGCGCCTAAGCGGCGCCCCCGGCATTTTGCCGCAGCGCCGCGTGTGAAAAGCTTTCACACTTCCGGCGGGCAAAATGCGTTTTTTTGCCGGATGGTTTCTGATGCTTGGAGAGATCAGAGACCATCCGGCAAAACAAAAAAACGTTACATGCAGCGTTTTGTTCGGACGCCGCAATGTACATTTGCGCCGCATCCGGACAAAACCGCATGCAACGCATTGACATGCGGCGCCACCCGGCGCTAATGCATGTCAATGCGAAAAAAGCCGCATGCGGCGCATCAGATTTCCCGATGCGGCGCTGCGGGAAAATGCCGGGGGCGCCGCTAGGATGTGTGAAAGAGGGCTTAAAATCTCAGCAGGGACAGTCCAGCAGCACGCCATCACGGAGCAAGGCGCGGGAGCGCCGCTCGTACCCCACATATGCCAGGTATGGACACCATAGCCCACCAATACCCCACCGATATCCTCATTTGGGATCCCAGGTTTTATTCCCCTTACAAGCGATATAGTGCTGGGTTTATTCCACTGACAGCGTGTAGCTATGACACATGCCCATTGCTATTGGACATAACTATCTGTGATATCCTTTCAATATAATTATAAGGTGATCCGTGCACTGTGGCACTTAGTATATTTATAATACTACATTTGTGTGTGCCTTAAAATATATACTGTACCCACATTGTGATACCATTTATGATTATATCTGATACTCAATATATCCATATATTTTCTATACAGGTTTAGCTTCTGCTTGTCAGAACACCTATACTTACCAAATCCTAATTTTCAACCATACAGGTATTTACATCATTAGGATTCTCACTCCTACATTAACCCCTATACAAATTCCTGGACACATTTAATTTGTTTTTCTTAGCTACTTTCCCCCCCCCCCTTTTTTCAGGTTATACCTTTAACTGGGCACTCTTGTCTGGGCCTTACTGCCTCTTCAATATTTCAGGTAGTTTTCTCTTTTATTCAAACAGGACTAACACTATCAATTTTGTATAAGTTGCATTGTACTAATGTCTTCCTTTTTTCCTTTATCTATATTCTAGTAGAGAAAATTGTGTTGCACATGCTTCTTCTGAACCATAGTTCCAGGTAAACCTGTCTGTACTGTAGCATAGCTGTTATTAATCTTACCCCCCTTCTTTTGGGTATAGCTCTATTCACTACCTTACTTCATTTTTCATTTTTTATTGACACCATTTCTGACTGACAATTGGTGCTTGTATGTCTCTATGCCTCTCACTTGCTAATTACAATTTTGATGTTTTATTTTTGTTTTCTTTGTTGTTCTGTTGTTCCTGAACCTATGTATGTCTATATTTTGTTACTTACTTTGTTATTTTTTTCTCATATAGCGACTTATGAGTAAGACTCGGGAGAGTCGAAACGTCAATGTTCTGCTGGTCGCTCATTCTATTGTGCTCCCTAATTTGATTGGTTGTATAAATAAATTTTCACTATTTTGCATTTGAAATCCCATAAGAGAGTGCAGTGTTTTAAATTCATATACTTTTGGAAGATAGGCCGGGTTGGTTCTAAGTATGACCCTGTCCTCCAGAATCTGCGTGAACGGCGGGTATGCTGACAACGCTTTGATGTCACTAACTCTACGTGTCAAAGTTAAAGCTACGAGCAGGGAGGTTTTAAGAGATATTTTTAGTGAGGCTTCCGACAGGGGTTCAAAGGGGGGCTTAGTGAACGCAGAGAGGGCTAGATTTAGGTCCAAGGGCGGCGTGGTATGAAAGGGAATAGGTCTGGTCCTGCTTAAGGCTTTAATAAACCTCGTTACCTAATGGTTCCCTGCTATATCATGGTTGTACAAGGCCCCTAGCACTGAAACCTGAACCTTCAAGGTACTTGTGGATAGCCCCTGTTCTAACCCTTTCTGGAGGAACTCTAAGATGGCCTTTATTGGAATTTCCCCGATTGGATTGGCCCGATACTGAAATAAACTTCTTCCAAATCCTGCCATACATCCTGGTAGTTACCGATTTCCTGCTTTGCAGGAGGATGGCTACTAAACTCTGAGAGAATCCCCTTATCCATGCTGTCATATGTAAGCTTTCTACCTGTGGATGAGCCACCGGCCCTTGGGACAGAAAGTCCGGGATGCCCGGGAGAAACCAAGGGTCGGAAATGGACATCATCCTCAGCCACAAAACCATGTCCTCTTTGGCCAAAAGGGGGCTATTAAGATCACCCTTGTATTGTCTTCCCGAACTTTCCTCAGGACTAAGGGGATCTGAGCTATTGGCTGGAAAGCGTAAGCTAGATGTAGTCCCGAGGTATTGAAAGGGTGTCTAACGCAACTGGATTCCCTGTGGGGTCTATCGAACAGAAAGTTTGCACTTTCTGATTCTGGCTGTTCACGAACAGGTCTATATCTGGCCAACTCCAGAACTCTGTAATTTGATCGAATACTATCTGGTTCAACTCCCACTCCCCCGGTCTTAGTCGTGTTCGACTTAGGAAGTCCGCTATTTGATTCTCTGTACCCTTTATGTGAAGCGCTGATAGGGAGCTTAAATTGGACTCTGCTAGGTGAAGGATGGATTTTGTCACTTCCATTAGGTGTCGAGATCTGGTGCCCCCTTGGTGGTTCAGATACGCTACCACCACTCGGTTGTCCGAGAGCACCCTTACATGTTGGGACTGAAGGGAGCTTAAAAAATGAATGAGGGCAAGTTTTACCACTAGCAGTTCCATCATGTTTGATGATATGGTTTTCTGCTCCTCTATCCAGGCCCCCTGGGCTATCTGATTCCCAAGATGGGCTCCCCACCCCCAGGGGCTTGCATCTGTGGTTAAGACTCGGGATATTGGTCATACCCAGGGAACACCTCTGGCTAAATTGTTTGTGTTCGTTCACCACTCTAGAGAATGGTCCGTTTCTGAGATTTTTAACTGCCCTTCCAAATTTCCGCCTAGAGATGTTTCTGCTGCTAACACTTCCCATTGCAATTCTAGGGTGTGGGCCTGGGCCCACTGGACCGCCGGAATGCAAGCTGTCATCGATCCCAGCAGTGACATTGCCTCCCGTAGTAAGGTTGTGACAGGGAGGCTCCTCATGAGTGATGCCAGTTATATCATCTTTTTAATTTTTCCCTGTGGGAAGCGGCATTCCTGCTTGCGTGAGTCCAGAACTATTCTCAAGTACTCTTGTACCTGACTTGGTATAATTTGGGATTTTTGTATATTTAATAGCCAGCCCAGGTTTGTTAGTGTTGTCATGACTCCGTTCAGCTGTTCTTTGCAGTGCTGCGGAGAATTTCCTATTATCAGGAGGTCGTCCAGATATGGGACTATCAGGGTATTTTGTTCTTTTATATAGGCCATGACTTCCGCCACTATTTTGGTAAATAGTCTCGGGGCGATGGCCAGGCCGAAAGGGAGTGCCCTGAACTGGAAGTGCCTTAACTGCCCCTGAATTGTGACCACCACTCTGAGGAACCTGCGATAGTCCCTGTGGATGGGAACGTGGTAGTATGCGTCCTTTAAGTCTAATACAGTCATAAAACAAGCGGGAAAAAGTATTCTCACTGATGATTTTATTGTCTCCATTTTGAAGGCAGGAGTTTCCAAAAACTTGTTCAATTTTTTAAGTTCACAATTGTTCTGAATGTTCCTTCTGGTTTCTTTCTGAGGAAAAGAGGGGAATACAAGTCTTTGCCTTTTTCTTGGCTGGGGACTTCTTGAAGGACATCCTTCTCCACTAGCCCCAAAATCCCGTTTTGCAGTGCTACGTGTTCATCTTTTGCCGCTCTTGGTGGTGTTACTGTGAAGGTAGGAGGGGGGAAATGGAATTTCAGCTTTAGATCTATTTTTATTATATCCAAGATCCATGCGCTTCTGGATATTTTTTACCAGACTGGGAGAAATTAGGTCAACCTTCTCCCGACCTGGGGCACACCTTCATTGGGGTCGTCTTTTACTGCCAAAGGATCTGTTGAATATGAACCCCTATACTCTCTTTCTTTATTCCCACGTCTCTAACATCTTTGGGGGGTTTTCTCTGCATTAATCTTCTGCTCTGAAAGTGACGTTTATATGTCTGGCTGGAGAGCCCTGGAAAAGATTTCTTTTTATCTCCAGCTTTTTCCAAGATGTCGTCCAGTGTAGACCCAAACAGAAAATCCCCCTCACATGGAATGGAGCATAATTTCAATTTCGTCTGCAGGTCTCCCGGCCAGCACTTAAGCCATATGGCTCGTCTCGCAGTGTTAGAGAAGGAAGCAGACCTGGCCGCTAGTTTTATCGAGTCTGCTGATGCATCTGCTAAAAATGCAGCTGCCCCTTTCATTACCAGGACACCATCTAAGATTGTTTCTCTAGGGGCCTTTTCCTTCAGTTGTGCCTCCAAATGATCCAGCCATATCATTAAGGTACAGGTAGCGGCTATAGCTGGTTTTAGCCCTCCCCCGGCGGCATCCCATGAGCCTTTCAAAAATGCTTCCGCCTTCTTATCCATGGGGTCTTTCAGTGTCCCCATGTCCTCGAAGGACAGAGCAAACCTCTTGGAGGCTTTTGCGATTGCCAAGTCCAGTTTTGGAGATTTCTCCCAAAAAGAACACACTGGATCCTCAAAAGGTTATTTTCTTTTTGGGGTTAAAAGGCCTTTTTTTTCTGGTTTCTTCCACTCCCTCTTAATCAAGGACTGAATTTTTACGTTTACTGGAAAAGACCTCAGCTTTTTTTGCTCCAGACCACTGAACATTAAATCTTAGGCTGTTCTTTTGGGTTGAGAATCTACCAGCCCCAAGGTCGTTCTGACCGCTTTAACCAGTGCGTCTGTATTCTCTATCGGGAAGCAGCTACGACTCCCTTCTGAGGATGACCGGGAGGATAATGAACTGTTTGACCCAGCCCAATCTCTATCCTCCCCGCTATCATTTGATTTAGGGGACCTGTGTCTGGATCTATGCCTTTTTGAACACTGAAGGGATTTGAAGGTATCCTTGACCTGAGTTTTGATTAGTGTTCTCAGGTCCGCTGCAGGTTTTGGGGTTTCTTCATATATTGTTTGGTCTATGCAGGAGGCACAGAGCCTCTTTACCCATGCTATGGGTAGCTGCTCTGCACACAGCACACAAACCCTATGCTTGGATTTTTCCGTACATTTCTTCCCCTACAAAAGGAGATAGATCCCAATTAACTGGTGGACTTTCCCGAAATTCACTCACCCTCCTCAAGAAGGATACCGGCTCTGGTTCGGGGACCATTCTGTCACGGGTGTGTGTCGCCACGAAGATCGTCGCGATCACACAACCTGACTTCGCACAGCTGAGTTTTTGGTGCTTGGTGTTTTTCGGCACTGAGGGAGTTAATTCTCTCTCTCTCTGTGCTAGAGGAGGCCCAGCCTCGCCCAGCTGCAGTTAATGCTGCAGTAATGAGATTCCTTCAAATACCTGCTGGTCTGCTAGGAATGTGTCGGTGAAAGCATTCATGCAGACCAGCAGAGCGGATCGTGGTATTGTGAAGTCTGAAGTGAAGAGTACCTGGTGTGGTTTTTTCCCCTCCTCGCTTTATCATTTATCTCCGTACCCGTTGGTGTTCCCTCTGTTGTTGTGGAGTGAGTTTTGTATGCAAGGTGGATTTTAGTTTACCCCTTGTACTGTCTCGTTCGTCTATTACTGTGTTTAGGCATATACCTTCCAGTCCCCTGTGTTGTGATCGGGGTCCTTCTCAGGACTAGATTACTGAGGGTCAGGGATTTGCAGGAGATGGGGTTACGCTGGCGGCCTGGACCTCTGTACCATCAACATTACCTCCAGGTAGAGGGATTAGTCAGGGCCCCAGCTTAGGGGCAGCATAGACCCCGGACCTCCTGTATGCAGTGACAGCGTGACATATTCTCATGGATGGATTCTCCTTTGATTTGGTGGATCTGCTGGAGCTTTTGCTGCGCTGTGAACCTGAACGGCTACTACCGCTGTGTCGCTGGGAGGAGGTCTCTCCCTCTTTGTTCCCCCTGTTGCTGTCGCTTGCCACTGCTGTTGGTGGCCATGGTGAGGGGACTGAGTCTGCAGGACTTGCTCCTCTGGTTGCTCCGGGTACCTGAGCACATTGAAGCGCTGTGCCCCGGCAGACTGCCCCTTAAATCCCTTATGGCCGCCCCCCCCCGCTTCCGGACGCTGGGTGCTTGAATTAGGGGTTTCCCCAGTAATGCACCGCGTCCTATTCGCGTCATTGGTCGCCACACATGTGCACTACTGGTTTCCCAGTAATGCCTTGCGGCCTGCCCGAGTCATAAGATTGCGCCGGTTAGCGCGTGTGCAGATCCGTCGCCGCGCCGCTGGCTCGGCGTGGGAAGTCTGCGGCACTGTGGAAAGGCGACCGCTGTCGCCCAATCGACTCTCCCGCTCTCCGCCATGTGGCTCCTCTTGGTGTCTCGCTGTGCCGCTGGCCCTTTCCTTGCCGCGGGGCCGGCGTGGGGAGTCCTGCGGCACTGCGGGGAGGCGACCGCTGTCGCCCGATCCGCTCCCTCGCTCTGTACCCGCCAAGCTCTGGGGGTGCCACTTGTGACCAACTCGGGAGAGGCAGGCTTGGCTCCTTTTCACTGCCTCCCCCTTCGCACACCTTCAAGGCCCGCTGACCTCAGCGGTGGCGCTTCGGGCAGCAGGGGCAGGGAAACAGAGGCAGGGAACCCCCGCTGCCTGAGTCGGACTGGTCGGTCCCGGCATCCCATGAAGATCTACAGGTACTTTGCTGTAGGTTCCCCGCTGATGCAGGAGAGAGGTATCGCCTTTTTATCTGTAGGTTTCCTGTCCCTGAGGGCGGATCCGCTCTCTCCGTGGTGCCGTCATGGGGGAAAAAGAAAACAACAATATCCCTCACCTCTCTGTCAATCAATCCCACGCCGTAATCCATGTCTGGGGGATGAATAGTTTTCAACCTGGAGCAGGGCTGGTTTTAGAGAAAGTGGGGCCCTGGGCAAAAGTGGGGCCCTAAATGCTCACATACTCCACATCACACAATCATTTCGGCTGCATTTACAGGTGCAGAGTTCAGGCCATTAAAAGAGCGTGATTGACGGCATTGAAGTTGTTTGAAGCTTGTTCCCGAGTTTCTTTACACCGGCTGAGGAAGAATGATGGGGACAGATAGTCATCGATATAGTATAATGCAGCTCCCATACAGTATAATGCACTCCCCATGGTCCTGGATAGAGTGTAATGCAGCCCCCCTCAGGGTATAATGCAGCCACACACACAGTATAGTGCAGCTCCATCCCCCAACACACGGTATAGTGCAGCTCCCCCCCACACAGTATAGTGCAACTCGCATCTATGATGCCGATAAGACAAATCAGCGATGGGGGAGCGGCGCCTAGGCCCCTCAGCAGCCATGTGCTGTGCCGCTATTTGTGACACGCCACTGGCACAGCTGAGGGCCTCTGGAGGAGCCCAGCTGCCTGGTCTGCCTGCCCCTAACGACAGCCCTAACCTGGAAGGTGCTAAGATGCGACTGTCCAGGCTGAGAACCACTGCTGAATGAGCTGCTGCGAGCGCAGCATCACTGACCAGCGGTGATATCATCGAGGTAATCTCCGGTCATTGAGGTTGCGTTCCCAGCTGGGCTGAACTGCAAGAACCTAATCACTGACTTTTTCCCACGGTGCTGGTCACCGCAGTACAGCCTGGCTGGGAACGGAGCCTCAGTGACTGGCGGTAACCTTGATGATGTCACCACTGGTCAATGATGCTGCGCTCGCAGCAGCTCAGGCACGAGTGGTTCTCAGCCTGGCGGTCGCATCTAGACAACGTCCAGGTTGAAATCTGTTTTTCCCCAGACATAAATTACAGCATGGGACAGAACAACTGAGAGGTGAGGAATATTGTTTTTTATTTTTTTTTTATTGCAGGACAATGAGGGATTCGGTGGAATAGGCGTTAGGCGAGTATAACTGTGTTAGTTATTTTTAAATAAAAATGGAAAACTGTGTTTTGTTTTATTTCTAATAAAGGACTTCATTCTGACTGTGTCTTTATTTACCATATAACTATAGGATTAGTAATGGATAGGTGTCTTATAGATGCATCTCCATTACTAACCCGTGGGCTTGATGTCACCTGATAATACAAAAGTGACATCAACCCCAGAAATATGAACAGCAGCCTCCAACTGTGAGCTTTGCCTAGCTGGTTACCAAAAACACAGAGGAACCCACGCCATTTTTTTAATTTTTAATTTATTTACAGCGCTGGTGGTGGGTGATGAATACTCCCATCAGCTGCTCCTGCTGTAATTGTTATCACTTGAATACAAATCTATCTCTCCTGCTTGCGCTGATCACCAGCAGAACAGGGGGAGCGATGAGTGGTCTTCAGCACCCGGTGCCGGGGAACAGCGCTTACTGTTGACATCCATGTGCGTTCTCCGAGTGCACTTGTGCGGGACGTTTTGCGGCCTGTGCTGATGGTAAAAAACAGACATGTCAGCGTGTTTTGCCCATGGACACACAGTCTGTAGAAACACACTGACACATGCACAGACCCATTCACTTGAATGTGTCTATGTGTGTGTCTCCGATGCATGTGAAAACTTTCACCACACGTACCCGAGACACGGATGTGTGAAAGAGCCCTAAGTCCTATTGTTCAGGGATTCAGTCCAAAGCCCTCAACGGAGTGTGATCATAAACTTATAAAGAATGTGTCCTAATGCTGCCCGAAAATGGCCTATACCACGTCACACACTATATGGAGAAAGGATTGGGCGGCACATTGTAATCACTGAATCCAGATGTCTCCTTTCCCATCCTCCCAAACGATTCAGAGGGGGCTGAGTGTTGAGAAGCAGAAAAGACCCCACAACTGCAAAGTCTCTGTATAGAGGTTTTCTGTATTAATGTCTATGGATGTAGATGAGGACAGCGAAGCCCCCGGAGGTGGATGTGGGGGGGGTACATACTTTTCTCTATATTAATGTCTATGGATATAGATGAGGACAGAGAAACCCCAGCCGTGGATGTGGGGGGCACATACTTTCTCTCTGGTTTATGTACAATCCCATTACCGTGCAGTCTCTACCTGTAATAATCCTCTGCACAGCGAAGCTCTCGTCTGCGATTGTCCGGTTGCAGATCACACACGTGAAGCACTCTGGGTGGTAACTGCTACCCGGCGCCCGCACAGTGTGCTGCAGGATTAGGCTCTGACATTTTCCGCACTTCTCCAATGTTTCCTGCATTCATTCAGAGGAATAAGATGACAGCGGCCCGAGACTCCTGACACAACTCCAGGATCAGTAACTGTATGGTGGAAATGGAGCGACTGGGTCAGAGGATCGGTGGATCATCGGAAATCGCTTGTTCAACCAGTAATATACTTTTAGCTCATGAATGGCTGCCTAAAGGGACCTCCATAAGAGACAACGCAGAATCTGTAGCTTTGTGGCCTCTGTGATTTAAACCGCAACCATTTCACTCTCAGGTGGAAGGATGTTTGCTACAATGTATCAGTGAGTGTCAGCTCTTCAGCTCCATGTGTGAGGATTAGTCAGTGTCACTATTCCTTCTGCCACTGACAGCCAGCAGAGACCCTGAGGAAAAAAAACATCTATATGAAGCCTCCCTTATGCAAGACGAATATTCAGAGTTCACATGATCTCTGTTATCAGCCACGTACCTTATAGCAGTGTTCACAAATGGACTGTCCGTCTTTCAGGTAGTACATCTGCCTGGCTAGGAGCCGGTGACTCTTCCGGCAGATGAAGCAGCTGGTTTGATACTGCTTCTTCATGGCCTCGAAGGTGGCGGTGCTGGGGGGATGGTTTTATAGCAGAAAGCTCAAATATCTGAAGAAAAGAAGAGATAATGATGTGAGGGGGGCGTGACTGCATCCAACACAGGACACTCGGTGTAGTGGTCAGCACATCCTGCGATGAGCACCCCTCGCTATCTGACCGTGTGCAACTGTTTTGTAACAGATTTAAGTGATAATAATGAATAAGAAATGCTCACGAGAATTGAGAAAACTAAATTGAATTTACTTAATAAAAGAATAAGAAATAAACAGTCACTCAAATAACACCTATAAGAAATAAAGTAAAATAAATAAATACATGTGAATCAAAAACAAGCAT
>VIAB01024434.1:13511-24773 GCA_009801035.1 Oophaga pumilio | reverse complement strand
TATGATAGCGCTATATAAATAAAGATTATTATTATTATTATTATATGTGGTGTCCATCCAAGACATATCTCATTGGTTAAAGTATATGAAATACAATGGGGTAATATACTAAAAAATAGAACAAAAATATTTAAGTATATGCATAAATAACAATATACAAATAAAATACAATTAAAATAATGAAAAAATAAAATACATGATATATAAAAAAAATGTAAAAGCTTAAAAAACTAAGATGATCAGAGAAATGGTGAATAACTTAAAGTCTCATTGAGACCCAGAGGTTGAAGTGTACGGAGAGTCCAGATCCATCTGGTTTCTTTCTGTGCAAGACGACAGCTAACATTGCCACCACGTAAATCCGTAATAATACGATCTATACCAATTACCCGATGACCAGTAGGATCACAATTATGATACATCGTAAAATATCTTGGTATCATTTTGAGATGCTCAATTACTGTTTCCTTTTCAGCAGCAATGATTTCTCTCAAGTGTTCGCGTACACGTATTTTCAAAGATCTTGTTGTCAACCCAATATAAATTTTGAAACATGGACACGTCGCATGGTATATTACTGATTTTGTATTGTAAGTAATAGTCTGTGTAATTTTAAAAGATTTCTTATCGGATGCAACAAACGTAGTAGCATGATCAATATTAGAACAGGCAATACAATTGCCCCATGGAGCACAACCCCATTTTTTAATGGGTTTCGGGATCAAGGAAGGAAATAGTGTAGACTTTTAAATTAAAAGCTTTTAGCTAAATGATCATTTAAATTACGTGCACGTCGTGCTGTTATACACGGCCGCTCAGGAAGATACTCTTTTAATACAGGATCACTAGTGAGTATAGGCCAATGTTTAGATAGAATCTCACGCATCAATTCCCATTGAGAATTATATTCTGTGATTAATCTGACTTTATCATCTGTTTTGGGATTATGTGTTGAAAAAATTTGATTCTCTCGTTCAGTCTTTAAGGCACGATAATAAGCTTTCTTAACACATCTATGACTATACCCACGATCAATGAATCTTTTCTTAATTTCATCAGCTCACATTTTAAAATCGTCAAAGGACGAACATAACCACCTGAGTCTCAAGAACTGCCCAGTAGGTATGGCTTTGATAACATGCTTGGGATGTGCAGAAGAAGCATGCAAAAGAGAATTTACTGATGTCTTCTTAGGAAAGATATCTGTTTGAAGTACACCAAAATTGTCCCGTTTGATGGTCACATCCAAAAGTCCACACTATAAAAATCATAATGGCATGTTAACCTAATGTTGAGTAGGTTAGAATTTAAAATATCAATAAAATTTAAAAGCTCAACGGAAGTGCCACGTCAAATAAAAAAAGTGTCGTCAATAAAACGGGTCCAAAATACAACCTGATTCATAGTATCCATTGAGAATAGCTCCCTCTCCCACAGCCCCAGGAACAGAATCACATAGGACAGTGCACAGGCCACACCCATGGCTGTTCCTTGGAGCTGCAGGAAAAAGGAGCCATTAAAAGTAAAAAAAATTGTGCTTTAAAACAAATTTTAAAAGCAATATAATAAAATTTATTTCCTCAACATTAAAATTCAACATGCTTAAAAAATAAGTAGATGCCTTGAGACCATCGTCATGCTTGATACTTGTATATAAGGCTTCAACATCGCAAGTAACAAGGATCATGTCTTCATCAATGACCATAGACTCAATTTTACAAAGCAAATAGGCAGTATCCCGCAAATATGACGCTAAAGTCTCCACCAACAGTTTGAGATGCAAATCTATATAGCGACAAGCATTATCTGTTAGTCCCCCAATTCCAGAAATGAAGGACCTACCTGGGGTATATGCATTTTTCTCAAATTTTCTTTTGCTGCAAGAAATTATGATGTAAGGAATTGTGAGTTACTGACTGTTTAATAAGCGTTTTTGGAATGGAGGCATTATTTGGAGGGGGCAGTTCATCAAATCACTATGGTCAGTGATCATAAAAATGTATCTTTCATTGAATCAGCTAAATTTTTAACTTCTAGACAGTCCAGATGGTCCTTGTTTTTCTCCAGGTTTAATTTCTGTACCACATTCAGGCCGGGGTGTAAGAATGTGAAGCCTGATAGTCTGTCACAAAGTCTTGATTCATTTTCACTTCCAGAACCTCTATCCTCCATTCTTTCTAAGGGCATTGTGGTTTTTGTGGTATCATCAGCGTTGGAGTAGGAGATCGGTAAAACTCAGTTGTTGGCCCCATCCGCCACTCTAGGATCTAAGCTATTTGTACCAGTGTACTTGAGATTGCACCTTTTACAGGAATTTCATGATTAAGTCATGAGTGGTCACCCGGGGGTCACATCTAGCAGAAAGCTATTTCTAGACTGTTTTGGTGGCCGTCTATAAGTTCTGACGTGTCTCCACTATCTGTGGACGGGGAGTATTCACTTGGCTGGTCATTGAGGAATACGCTGGGATATTCAGGGTTAAAAAAAGTCCATTAGGTTTATTAAGACACAGCATAAACCAAATCTCAGGTACTTAGTAACATGCAGCACCCCGTGCACTGTCCAGGAACTGTTCGGCTCTACAGGACCCACGGTCCTCGCTGAGCCCTGATGTGCCTAATACGGGTTAGTCTCCGTTAACTGTCCGCGATCACGGCATCAGTTTCCAGATACCTCTTATCCTCAGAGGCGTTCTCTCCGGAGGTAGTTCACAGGCCTCCTCACCCTGGCTCACTCTAGCCAGCACTGAAGCCCATGCACAAACACACAGACTCCATCTTGGGTGTTCAGACACACCCCCTGGGGTGGGGAATGTAGGTGACTGGCCCCATCCATCTCTCCAAGTCACCTGGAAGCCTTCCCAATGTATAGTAAACCTCAGCAGTAGATCTGCTGAGCCGTAAAAAGCCCAAGCTTCCATCACAGGGCCAGGCACCTCTGTGATACATACCTCCCATTAACCACATGGGCAGTCGCCATACCAGTAAAGTAATGTAATGATATTAAAGATTTTGTATCCACCTGTGAAGTTTGAGCATGCGACAAAGTTTGTCACAACCGGGCAGCTGTGGAATTGCCAATTTCAGAAAGAACATGGACTCATCTGTCCATGGATTTCATCACAGATTTGCCTCTGTCTGATGGGAATACTGTTATCTGGATTGGTAGTTGAGTGTTTCAGTAAACAGGCTCATTTTGTTCTATTATCAGGGTTAGCTAATGCAGATACACTCTCCCGATTGTTTATTCGTCATATGGTGAGGATGGAATTCCTCTTAACATTGTGTCTGATAGGGGAGTGCAATTTATCTCCAAGTTCTGGAGAACTTTTTGTATTAAGCTTGGACTTTACTTGTCTTTTTGTTCTGCTTACCACCCTGAAACCTATGGTCAGACGGAGAGGACAAATCAATCTTTGGAGCAAATTTTGGAGTGTTTTGCTGTGGCTCTGCAGGAGGACTAGTCCTCATTCCTACTTCTTGCCAAGTTCGTTTTTAACGGTCAGATCAATCAATTCCCTGAAACTTCGCCATTTTTTTACAATTATGGTTTTCATCCTCATTTTGGTGAGTTTTCCTGGTTAAGTTCTGAGTGTCATGCGGTGGAGTTCGCCATACAGAAGCTTTCGGATGTTTGGAAGGAGATTCAAAGGAATATTGAGGTTGCTCAAGTTTGCGAAAAATGGAAGACTGATCAAAGACATTCTGCGGTTCCTGTTTTTAAAGTGGGCAATAGAGTTTGGCTATCGTTCAAAAACATTAAACTTAAGCTACCATCGGTGAAGTTGGGTTCGAAATTCATTGGTCCCTATAAGGTTCTGTAAGTGGTCAATCCGGTGTCTTCCATAGATCCCTATTGACAAACTTTGTCCCCTCAGGGTCACCCTCGTCTCCACCTCCTTCGGTTGCTGTCGATGACAATCTAGAGTATGAGATGCAGAGAGTTGTGTATTCCTAGAGGGTTCGTAATTCCCTCCAGTGCCTCATACATTGGAAGAAATACAGACCGGAGGAGAGATCCTGGGTTGCTGGCCAATCCATGATGGCCGATTGACTGGTTAGGGCCTTTCATGCTAGGTTTCCTAGGAAGCATGGGTTCGGTTCGGTGGCCTCCCCCTACAAGAGGTAGTACTTTCACAGTTTCTACATTGACTGTGGCCAAGGAAAGGTGTGAGTGACAGCTCAGCCACCCTGTGGGATCTGGAGTGTGCTGAACTGTCAGTTTTGTGAGTGATAGTCCAATAATCTAATCTTATCCTGGGGCATGTTGGGTTGTCAACAGTTTGATTGAGAGCCCTGCTGCTCAATCTGGTTTAGTCTGCGGGCGTGTCCTCAGGTGCCTCCCATCCCTAAGGGCCCCGTCATACTTAGCGACACTCCAGCGATCCCGACAACGATATGCACTTGTCAGGATCGCTGGTGTGTCGCTACATGATCGCTGCTGAGCTGCCAAACAGGCAGCTCAGGCAGCGATCAGGACAGCGACACTGCGGGTAACGTCGCTTAGTTACCCGCAGTGTACGTTGGATATCAGTCCGCTGGTGCAGGGAGCTGGTAACCAAGGTACACATCAGGTTTCCAGGCGCTGTGCGGCGCCCGGAAACCCAATGTGTACCTTGGTTACCAGCTCCCCTGCAGCAGCGCGCTGGTATCCAATGTACACATCGGGTTTCCAGGCGCAGCGATGCGTGCTGGCCAGCAGGAGACCAATGAGCAAAAAAAGTCCTGGACATTCAGCGACGATCAGCGATACCCAGCAGGGGGGCTGATCGTCACTGAATGTCACACACAGCGATATCGCTAGCGAGATCGCTGTTGCATCACAAAACTAGTGACTCAGCAGCGATCTCGCTAGCGAGATCACTGTGTGTGACGGGGGCTTTATTTTCAAGGTATTTAGCTGGATTGCTGATAGTAGTCTGTGTCATTTGTAGATTTGCTTTAGGTAGGTGTGTTTGCTTTCTCTGTGTCTGACTCTGATCTTGCTGATAACCTTGTATTTTGTTGTGACTACTCTTTTGGATTTCCCCTTCTGCTTTTGACCTACCCTCCTAGCATTTGAGCCCAGACTGTTACCTGACCACGCTTTTGTATCACCCCTCTGTACTACGAGCCCTCCTGGTATCTGACCTCGCACCTCCTGACTACCTTGTCTCACGTCTTGCCTGTGAGTAGTGGCTCAGCATCACACCAAGGTTATTAAGGGAATGGGTGTAATGCAATACCTAGATAGGTTATTAAACTTGGGGTTATTCAGTTTGGAAAAATGGAGGCTTAGGGCGATCTTATTACAATGTACAAATAAATGAGGACAGTACAGAGATCTTTCTAATGATTTTTTATGCTTAAGCCTGCAACAGGGACAAGGGGGGATTCTCTACGTTTAGAGGAAAGAAGGTTTAATCATAATCACAGATGCAGATTCTTTACTGTAAGAGCAGCAAGACTATGAAACTCTCTGCTACATAATGTTGTAATGGTTGATTCACTACTAAAATTCAAGCAGGATCTGGATGACTTTCTTAATAAATATAATATTATAGGTTATCGGCAATAGATTTTCTGATGTGGCGTTGATCCAGAGAACTAGTCTGCTTGTTGTATGGGGTCGAGAAGGAACATTTCCCCTAATATGGAGCTATTAGTGCCTGCCCAATGGGGTTTTTGCCTTCCTCTGTATCAAAATGTTAGGCTATAGTTTGAACACGATGGAAGTAAGTCTACCTTCAACCTTATAACTATGAAACCTTGACTATGGACCCCTGCTCACATGATCCATAAGGGTCCAAGTGGTTGGACTCCCACTATGTAGACAATTGTTACCAAACTTGTGGATAGGGGATAGGATACCAACTAGGGACAGCTCTTTTAATGAGTTTTCCCATCTTCTTCTGCAGCCTTGTCTCCCACCTTCCATCTTGCTGTTGGATGGTGCACTCCTCAATAATTGACAGTTTGGACCAGTGGCAATGTCACGCCATTGTCCCGAACTGTGTGCTTTCTGATGCAGCAAACAGAGGCAGTTTTGCCTCTTCAGCATTGGAGGAGTGCAGGGTATTGAAGCTGGGGAGATCCAATGGATCTTTAATAATGAGTAACTTGTTCTTAGGCTCTGTTCAGGCTCACCTGGTGAAGTGGACTCTACGAAGCCACTGGTCCAGATGGGTACATGGGCCCCGAGCATCAAAGCAGCTGGCTGGATAAGACTTGAAGAGCAAGGACGTGACACCCTCAGTAATTTTGCAGGATGGATGCATAGAAGTCATCAGGCCAGCAGGGACAGAAGCAAGTAATTGATTGGCACAGGAGGAGGAGAGAAACAAACTAGAAAAAAGTCTAGGGTGACAATCTGGTGTGTCTTAATGGGCCTTAAAAGGCCTAGGGAGATGATTTTTCCCACCGGCTAACCTGCAAAGCCCGACTTGGAACACAACAGAGGGCAGTTGACCAAGGTGAAAGGACAGGTGTGTAATAGTACCCTCTGTCTTATGTCCCCTGAGTCCATAACAGCAGAAAGAAGGTGCTTATTGTGAAATCTTTTCTGCAAGGTTGGAGTATTTATGTCCTTTTTTGGCACCCTACATCTTTCCTTAGGACCAGATCACTTCCACTCAATCAAGTAGAAGAGATTACTACAAACCTTTTTACAGTCCAGAATTTAGTTTGATCTCATCTGGATCAAATGCAGAAGTAGGAACAGTCTTGACCATAGAAGAGGATCTATTGAAGACCAAATGTCACTCAAACAGACATTTCTATAACATGGCATAGAGGACGTTTTGTCGCAGTCTCATTAGAATGGAGTAGACATGAAGGCGATGAGAATCCAATTCTCTGGACAAGATTAGGATGTCGTCCAGATAGACTAAGACATACTAATACAGGACCTCATGCTCCAAAAGTGTTGTAACATAGCCAGTGCATTGCATAATCCAAAAGGCATCACTAGATATTCATAACGACCAACACGAATGTTGAACACTGTCTTCCATTCATCGCCCTCTTTTATGTGGATTAGGTTATAAGCACCAAGCATGTCTCACTTAAGAGAAGACAGTAGCACCTTCAATTCTGTCAAATAACTCAGAAATTAGGGGCAATGTATAATGGTCTCAGAGATCCATCTTTCTTTTTAACAAGTGAAGAAGGCAAATTTCTACCTGCAAGTTCATCTTTGACACGACTGGACAGGCCAGCATAGAAGACAGCCAGGAGAGTGTCATTGTTAGAGGCCAATTCAGCAGACAGGGTACGGAACCGGATGACATAATGTCCCACTGAGTTAATCCCTTGTCTTAGCTATGTTAAAGAATCAGTGACTGAGTGAATAAGACCTGCTTCATCAAACACCTAACGAAATGCAGTCAGGAAGGATATTAGAGAATGCATAATTGAGTTATCCCGTTCCCACAATGGTGCAGCCCACGTCAAAGCATCTCCAGAAAATTAAGAAAAAATATATGCCACTTTAGATTGATCAGAAAAAAAAGCTGCTGAGGATACATCTCAAAGTGTATGGTGCATTGGTTCACAAAACCAGGGCAGGCTTTAGGATTGTCATTAAAAAGTGCAGGGGAAGGCAAATGTGGAGCTGTTTCCCAAACTGAGTGTTGCACATTAGGGGGTGGCAGGTGTTGAGAAGCTGGTGGTGAAACTGCAGAAGTCTGTGGTAGTGTATCCATACAGGCTGTGAGGTTTCACACAGCCTGGAGAAGATCACATTGGCTGATACAGATCATCTGTATCCCATAGCAACAGTGTTTTTGCTGCACCTTTGGGATTCATGGTCTTTGGATCTGTAAGGCTTTGTTTTGGCTCACCTAGTGAAGTGGACCCTACTGTAAGGGACGGACTGGACAGTAGTCATGGCCATGGACACAATGATATCGGTGTCCGGACTGTCCTTTACAGAAACACAAAGTCCATTGCTGTTTATACCTGTATCTCTAGATTCAGGTCCCTCTGGGCACTTCTCAGTCAACGAAGATTCCTTCCCATGGCGACCCCCATCAAATGAGACACAGTCCATTGCAACTGGAACGGTTTCTTTACGACAAACTTCGCACAGCATATCCACAGTGGTTACATTTCTGGTTACAGATTCTTCCATACAGAATTCTTCAACTTTCCCTACACCGCTGACACTTCCTTGCAGTACGTGCCCAGATCGGACCATCTTAGACTGCATCTCAGCTTCCTCCCGGCTCAACCTCACCACCGTAACAATTCCCTCTGCCTGCTTCGCCACAGGATAGAGATCATCAGTCACTAGACTAGGCTGCCTCTGACAAAGTATCTAATCCATCCATACTGTTCCCTGTGAAGCTTCAGCATTCCTCTCTTCCTCACTCACTGCATCTGAGCGTTCCTCGGTCCGTTCAACTGCAGACCTCCGGGCGTCTGCCCGGACCAACATCTGCCACAACTTCTGCATTCTACTGTCCCACTGTTCTTAGGTTCCTTAATTGTGGATACCTGGGACTAACACTTGCTGAAATGTTGCGGGGCTATCGAGACATCCTAGGACTAGAGCCTGTGTGGACACTAAGGGTGCCCTGGCCCGGTCTGACTAAACTTCCCTAAACCTCATAGTTTAACACCTGACAGCTCTTCCTATGTTAACCTCTTATTGTTTAACTAAGATCTACACTAATACAGGTCACTAGTATGCTCCCATCTAGTGACCAAAATTAAAGAAACTACACTTACCCGAAACTATCAACACTAAAGTACCTCTCTCTAGTGTCTGGCAGGTGTACTAAGAACTGTCCCTATCTACTAAGCATAAAATACAGTTTTTTATATTGCAACGTACATAAAATGGTAACACAGGAAAAAGTGTGGCAATGCCATTAACTATGCGGGGTAATACACATCTCACATGTAACAATACCACCGAATATTAACAACGACATAATAGTAATTAACACATGTAAAACATTTATACATTAAGAAACATTGGGGAGCAAAGCAAGGTGGTAATCCTATGTCACCCCCTTACACTGCTAAGACCATGATCAAGGTGGGTACATTTGCCCCAGACGTCAGAGCAGCTGACAGGATGAGATGTGGGGAGTGAGGAAAACACATCTTCAGGTACCTTAGGAATCACAGGATGACTGTAGGGCAGCAGAGACATAGAGAAGTAACATATGGAGGAGAGAAACAAACTAAAATCTAGGATAACAAACCTAACACACAACTAAAGGGCCTTAAAACGCCTAGGGAGATGATGTCACATGTCGGGCAAACTGCAAAGACCGATGTGTAACACAACAGAGGGCAGCTGAACAAGATAAAAGGACAGGTGTGTAATAGTACCCCAATAATAGGGCCACTCTCAGATGAGTCCATAACAGCAGAAAGAGGATGCTTAGCATGAAATCTTTTCAGCAAGTTTGGAGTTTATGTCCATTTTTGACACCCTAAATCTTTCCTTAGGACCATATATCTTCCAGTCAATCAAGTAGATGAGATTTCCATGAACCTTCTTACAATCCAGAATTTAGTTGATCTCATACTCTGTATTCGGGTGAAATGCTGAAGGAGAAACAGTCTTGACCGCAGAAAATCCATTGAGAGCCAGAGGAGATAGTCACCTAGGAAGATGATGTCACATGCCAGGCAACCTGCAAAACCTGACGTTGAACAAAACAGAGGGCAGTAGACTGAGGTGAATGGAACAGAGCTTGGACTCAGGACAGGTGTGTAACAATTGTAAAGTTGCTCGATTTTACAATCACTTTGCAAATGAAGCCATTTATGATGATAAGAATAAACCTTTAAAACAGAAAAAATCACTTTACTATTTCACAAGAAAATTGTATTTTTTGTTTTGTTTTGTTTTTTATAAATTACAGTACTTGAATATTTTTGCACTCTTGTATTCTAGAGATATTTTTTACTGCTTCTCTTCTGGAAAATATATAATGTGTATTATATTTCACAGAAAAAGAAAAAGCATAACAAATCCCCATGGCAATATATTTTTCTGGTTAAAGATTTTCATATTGTATTTGCACATACAGTGGAGACATGGTCAGATGTTGCCAAAGATCAGGAGTTAAATGCAAACAAACGCTCAAGAGTTCAAAGACAAAAATCAATGTGAGAACCAATAAAAGAATTAAACACCTATAGTTGCAAGCTGGACCCAATGCACAAGCTCTAAAGGATTACAAAAACTACAAGACCTTTTGAAAAAAAGACTCTGCAAAATAAAGAGGTGGACTAAAGGATATTTTCCCTGTGGTTTGGATAGATGGTATTATTGCAGCTCTTGAAGTAACTTTTGAATGTGTCTGTTACACATATCGTTGATAGAATACACACTTTGTCTATGATTAAAATGGCAATTAAAAGGGTTGTCCACTACTATGACAACCTCTTCTTGATCAGAATGTTTGGTCTCCATAAAATAATAAAACTTATACTCCCCTCCCATGCCAATGCCGTTCCCGCAATCCTGGGGCACTCATGCAGTTGTTGTGACGCTGGCACCCAATCAGCAACAACGTCACTGTCTCCGTCTTTGGACATATCGAACATGAAGAGGAAATCTGGGCTGCAACTTATCTCGGACTTCCTTGTCCTGCTCAATTTGACAGGAGGCGGGGACAGTTACACCAGTGCTGATTGGGCCCGGGACCGCGAGTGCCAACACTGCGGGAATGGTGCTAGCATGGGAAGTGAGTATAAGCTTTATTATTTTATGGGGGCCAAGCAAGGGGTAAGAGAAGAAGTTGTCCAAGTAATGGACAACTTCTTTAAAGTCAGGGAGCAGCATGAAAAGTTCTACTTTTTGTTTCTGTATGTCTGTGTAAAGGGTGTTTTATTGTGGGGAGGGTGCAGTTTATGGACAGATGCACTTCATTATCTGTTTCTCTTTCTTTCACCAGAAGAAGTGGCATAAAAATTTTGACATTAGCCTGCATATTATGGTTGCATCTAGTGTGCAAAATTGTAGCGCAATGTGTATGTCCACATAATGACGTGAGGACTTATGAACACACATCCTCAGTCAATCTTTCCACAGTCAGGTCTGTTTATTGCAGATCAATCAATAGAAATAACTATCTGTCCTACTGGTCAGGGAAGGAGTGCAACTTTTAGAAATAGCAGGATAGTATAGCTGAGATACAGTGTTAGTTTCAAGAGACTTAAGAACAGACGATTGGAAGCAAAACATTATGAAAATGTATTTTGTTAGCTTAAAAAGACAGTAAATTACCGTATATACTCATGTATAAGCCGACCCGTGTAT
>VIAB01024430.1:0-18871 GCA_009801035.1 Oophaga pumilio | reverse complement strand
ACAAAGGGCATTCATCCCAAAAAGCCATATTGCCACTTAAAACGCAGTATTTGTGATAAAACAAAAAAAAAGTACACATAAGCGGTATAGCCACATTCAAAGCAACCCGCTCTATGAAACTTTCTTGTTATTTATTCCATATGGAAAGCACCATAAAAAAACACAACAAAAATTAATGTCATTTTTTGATCATACTGACTTACAAAGAAGTGACTAAAAAGCGATCAAAAAGTCATATTTAAAAAAAAATGGTGTAACTGAAAACACCAAACTGTTCTGCAAAAAACAAGCCCTAACATGGCTCATTCGGCAAAAAAATAAAAAAGTTACAGCTCTCAGAATGTGGCGATGCAAAAACAAATTGATTTTGTAAAATATAGTGTGTGAAAAGAGAAAAGCATAAAAAAATGAGTGGTATCGCTGTAATCGCACCGACCCGACGAACAAATCAGTCTTATCACTTTTACCGCACGGTGGACGGCATAAAAAATAAAAACACTAACTGAATTGCCAATTTTTTGTTCATTCTGTCTGAAAAATCTGTATAACTAGCGATCAAAAAATGTACCCCAAAATGGTATAAAAAATCTGCAACTCGTTCCTCAAAAAATAAGCCTTCACATAGCTCTGTTCACCAAAAAATGAAAAACTTACCGCTCTCAGACAAAAAACGTACTTTTTACAAAAAAGCATTTTTACTGTGTGAAAGCAGTAAAACCTAAAAAAAACTATAAAAATCTGGTATCGCTGTAATCGAACCAACCCGAAGAATAGATTTGCCTTATCAATTATACCGCATGATGAACAGCACAAAAAAAAACCTATTCTTATACTGCTGTCTATTTGTTCATTCTACCTCTCAAAAATCGGAATAAGGCTCAGTTCCTATTTATCCTGCACTCTCCCCTGAGCACTTACCTCAGGGTTTCATTGTAAATTCTGCAAAACCGTGCTTCCGGCAACGTCCCATGGAACAACTCACTTATGATGCAGATGAAGTCACTTTGGTCTGTGTCCAGCGGTGTCCCATATTTTAGGCATCTTTTTAGTGAGTAAGTGTGGACGACCAAAAAGTGTGCACGCCTAAAAAGATGGATACCACCGGAGCCGATGCCAAACTGAGTACGAAGTGTCTCCATCTGCCTCATTATGATGGGTGGTTTCATCAGAATCGCGTTTTTATGGAATTTACATGGAAACCCCGAAATTTGTGACAAATTTTGTGACCTTTTAAAAAGTTGTAGTTGATAATTCAGCCAAAACATCTGAAACCACGGCCTTATTGGTAAACATTAAAACAAACACAGATTAACACTTCACACATCATTTTTGCGGTTGTTAATTGTATTGTTACGTGGGATTTTTTATGATGTTACATTGGCTCATCTTCTTCCCATCTCATTCATTTTTATGTCCCTATGATATTGGATCCTGTCAGTGGAGATCTTCTATATGAGAGAACTTAGCTGATTGACCCGTCAAGGATGGATAGAGACAGGGACAAGATGGCGGAGAGGATATTACACCTCACCCTAGAGATCCTCTTCCGGCTTACTGGTGAGGTGAGAGATTCTGATGACGTCACAGTACATCATTCTTATCTATGGGAATAACAGATGACAGAACTGGAGAGGTGAGGACTCTAGAAATGTCTGTAGTGAGATTTATTAATGTGTTTCTCCATAATCAGGATTACACAGTAGTGAAGAAGACCTCTAGTGAGCGCTGTCAGGGCCCTGTGTCTGAGGGATGGGGAAGAACACTGAGCCTAACAATGGGGCCTCCAACTCACCCCTTGATACATGAGGACATCAGTGACCAGAAGATCCTAGAACTCACCTACAAGATGATTGAGC
Source organism: Oophaga pumilio (assembly GCA_009801035.1). Lineage (NCBI taxonomy): Eukaryota > Metazoa > Chordata > Amphibia > Anura > Dendrobatidae > Oophaga > Oophaga pumilio. Next base: position 17,015 of record VIAB01024430.1, on the reverse strand, counting down.
TGCTGACTGGAGAGGTGACACTGCTGGGACATTATACAGTAACACTATGAAGGGATCGGGGGGATGACGATATAATTGTATGTGCTAGGTTCCTATAAGGTATCAGGATGTCACTGTCTATTTCTCCATGGAGGAGTGGGAGTATCTAGAAGGACGCAAAGGTCTGTACAAGAACGTCATGATGGAGATTCCCAAACCCCTCACATCACCAGGTAATAGGCAGGACTAAATACACACGGCCTATAATTGTCTGTATGTAAAGAATTAATTCAGTCCCTGTATGTGTTTCCTCCAGTTCTATCCAGTAAGAGGACAACACCAGAGAGATGTCCCCGTCCTCTTCTTCCACAGGATTGTAAACAAGAAGATCCCAATGTTCCTCAGGATGATCAGGTAGATGGAGAGAAGGTGTCAAGAGATCTCCCCTATGATGTGTAGATGGCTGTCAAAGTCTTGTGCTCAGTCTTGTTTTATCCACCAGTATTACCGTATTTTTGGACTATAAGATGCACTTTTTTTCCCCAAAATTTTTTGGGGAAATCAGGGTGCGTCTTATAGCCGAATGTAGATTACCGGAGAGGGGTTGAGCAGCGGTGGAACGGGGTCACAGGAGACAGGGTAGGTGCTGCAGGAAGCCGGCGTCAGATGTGGGGCTCATCATTGAGCCGAGATATAAATCTGTTGTGAACACTTTTAATCTGACTTCTGAGTTTGGGCTCCCTCTGGTGGGTGTTGCTGGTAATGAAGCTGCACTGGCTAACAGAAGTCTCCCACCTGACGGGGATGATTGGAAGTCAGGTGTTGCTGACTGGGGAGATTTAAGTGAGCAGCCTTCCCATGATTCTTGCCGGTGATTGTTTTTCTTCCTGAGCCATTTGGAAGTCTGCTTGATCCCTGCTGTGTCCTGCATCTTTCAGATAAGTTATCTTGCTGTTTATTTCTGTGGCATTTGTTTACCCTTTTGCTTTTCTCAGTTTTCTGCCTTGTTGGAGTCAGTTCAGCCAATTCCCTGTTATTTCAGTTTCTGTTTGCATCAAGTTCACACCAGAGTTCTGATTTAGGGGGGAGAGGTTGTGCGCCCTCAGTATCAGACGTGTTGGAATTTTTCTTAGGTTTTTGCAGGATTGATGACAGTATTTTTTCTGTCCTGTTCTATCTAGACAGTTTGGGCCCCAGCATTTGCTTACACTATTTTCTGTCTGTGTTTGAGCTTCATCTGACTCATCGACAATATATGTTTGGGGGCTGTCTATTCCTTTGGGGCTCTACTCCGGGGCAGTTAGCTTTCCCCTTTCTCTCTTTAGGCTTAGTTAAATCTTTGGCTGTGACGAGGTGTCTAGGTCATCGTAGGTACGTTCCACGGCTAATTCTAGTTGTGTTGTCAATTTAGTGGTCTGCAATCCGCTAAGTTACCAACCTCTCTGGGTGTCTGGTTGCCTAGCCTATTTTTCCTGTTATCCTCCTCGGTTACCGAATCATAACATAAATCTGTGCGTGTACTGCCTCCGGTGGCCATTTTCGATAATCCCTTTGCTGAAAAATCACTCCTGCCCAGGGCTGTGGAGTCGTTAAACCAAACTTTCGACTCCTTACTTTCCCCAACTCCACTACTCCACAGCACTCTCGATTCCAGCGATTTTTGCGTTCCAAAAGTTGAACAGTGCTCCTTCTCTTCCGAGCTTTGCTGTGTGCCAAAACAATAATTTTTCCCCACATATAAAGTTTCTGCATACTAAAGAGAAATCGCATAACAATTTTCGGGGTCCATTTTCTCCTGCTACACTTGTAAATATCATTTTTATTTAGAACGGTGTTACTTTTGGGTATTTTCTGTCATATACAATGGGTACGGAAAGTATTCAGACCCCTTTAAATTTTTCACGTTTTGTTTCATTGTAGCCATTTGGTAAATTCAAAAAAATTTTTTTTTTTTCACATTAATGTACACTCTGCACCCCATCTTGACTAAAAAAAACAGAAATGTAGAAATGTTTGCAAATTTATTAAAAAAGAAAAAACTAAATATCACATGGTCATAAGTATTCAGACCCTTTGCTCAGACACTCATATTTAAGTCATATGCTGTCCATTTCCTTGTGATCCTCCTTGAGATGGCTCTACTCCTTCATTGGAGTCCAGCTGTGTTTAACATAGCAATCCATCGGCACCCCATAATTGTGCCATACAGGAGGAACAATAAGCCCCACCAGGATTGCAGCATTTAAAAGCCACGGTCGGAGACTGAGAGTAGTATTTATGTTGGTTAAACAGGAGCGATAACAGCAAGCTCCGATAAAATAAAAATGCTCTTAGGGCAAAAAGTCTGAAGTTTTGCTAAAAAGCACAAAATTTGCTCCAAGATATCTGAGATACATAAAATTCCTCAGGAATGAACTGGAGTACATTTCTGACAAATTTTGTGAATTTTTAAAAAGTTGCAGTTGATGAATCGGCCAAAAACATCTGAATCCACAGCCTTATTGATGAAAATAAAAAAAACACAGATAAACACTGTCTGTGGTAGACAAAAATAGTCATGTGACATACATGTCAGCATAATTTCTGTGTTCGGTGATTGGATATAAAGTCTTTACTAATTGTATTGTTATGTGGGATTCTTTATGATGTTACATCGACTCATCGTCTTCCCATTCACATCCCTACAATATCGGATTCTCTCAGTGGAGATCTTCCATATAAGAGAATTTTCCTGATTTACCCATCACAGATGGATATGGACAGAGACAAGATGCCGGAGAAGATATTACACCTCACCCTTGAGATCCTCTTCCGGCTTACTGGAGAGGTGAGCGATTCTGATGACATCACATTACATCATTCTTATCTATGGGAATAACAGATGGACAGAACTGGAGAGGTGAGGACTCTGGAAATGTCTGTAGTGAGATTTATTAATGTGTCTCTCCATAACCAGGATTACACAGTAGTGAAGAATAGTGAGCGCTGTCGGGACCCTGTGTCTGAGGGATGGGGAAGACCCCTGAGCCCAATCACGGGGCCTCCACCTCACCCCCTGATACATGAGGACATCAATGACCAGAAGATCCTAGAACTCACCTACAAGATGATTGAGCTGCTGACTGGAGAGGTGACACTGCTGAGAATGCTGGGACATTATACAGTAACACTATGAAGGGATCGGGTGATGACGGTATCATTGTATGTGTCAGATTCCTATAAGGTGTCAGGATGTCGCCGTCTATTTCGCCATGGAGGAGTGGGAGTATTTAGAAGGACACAGAGATCTGTACAAGGACATCATGATGGAGGTTCCCCAACCCCTCACATCACCAGGTAATAGACATGACTAAATACACACGGCCTATAATTATCTGTATATAAAGAATTAATTCAGTCCCTGTATGTGTTTCCTCCAGATCTATCCGGTAAGAGGACAACACCAGAAATATGTCCCCGTTCTCTTCTTCCACAGGACTGTAAGCAAGAAAGCCCTGATGTTCCTCGGGATGATCAGGTAGATGGAGAGAATGTGTCATGAGATCTCCCCTATGATGTGTAGACGTCTGGGAAGGTCAGTCCACTGTATTACCGTATTTTTCGGACTATAAGACACACTTTTTTCCAAAAAAACGTGGGAGAAAAATGGAGGAACATCTTATAGCCCAAATGTAGCTTACCGGGGAGGGGGCGGGGCAGCGGTGGAGAGGGGTCGCAGATGCAGAAAGCCGGTGGCAGGAGTGGGGCTCATCATTTAGCCAAGATCTAAATCTGCACGTGCGCCACCTGTGGCGGCCATTTTATTAAGCCCAACCGCCAGGAAATCAATGTACAGAGCAGGGACTCCGCTCCTGCCTCTTCGCCGACATTTTCTTGAAGCCCGCAGCCTTGCACCACTGGGACATTTCCTCTTCCCAGCCTAGTGCCAGACACATCATTCCACTCCTGCTTACAGCTGTGGAGGCGGTAAGTCAAACCTCTGACTCATCAATTTTCCTGACTCCCGACTCCACAGCACTGCCTCACTCTTGAGCATGTACATAAAGTGCAGCACAGATTCACCTCAACTAAAAGCCTGGATCCTTAGATCAGGAATAGAACAGACATTTATAGGACATTTCATAACTTGCCCAAATTCTTCTAAAAAATTTACAGCACATCCTGCACTGAACTACTTTACCCAATTTATTATAAATTTTCGGAGTCGATCCATTTTATACCAGTTGACATCTCCAAAATGGACACCGACTTGGCAGCTCTGCTCCTACCACCGTCTTCTTGTAGCAGTGATCCTGCCTCTGCCACCCAATAAGCTAAATTCAAACAATAAGACGGACCCCTTTTTTTGCATTAAATTTTTTTTTCCTATTTTCCTCCTCAAAATTTGGGGTGCGTCTTAGAGTACGAAATATACAGTTTATGTTTTGTGCTTGTGTAATGAGAGCGGTGAACATGGCCAGATTAGAGCTGATCATAGATGTGACTTCTCCATCTGTCTGTGACTTTTACAATATTTGTTTCAGGGTGAAGATCGAACCCATATTAATACTACAGAGACATGTGTGAGGGGTGATGAGTGGTGTAAAGAGGAGATTCCTACAGATAACCGCACAGGTGAGTAGTAGCCTCTCTATTTTTTATTACCTGGTTGGTACAATTATATGTTCAGTTTTGTAGACTTTCTGTTGAATCTGTACTATGTTTTGTGCACGTACCTCACAAGCTATGTATTTTTCATCAGTTTATTAAGCAATTGGTGCTGGTCTCAAGACCTGGACATCCATCGATTTGTCAATTGAAGAGGACCTTTCATAATAATCTTTTAGTTTAAACTTTATATATCACTAAAAAAGAGGCAGAGGGGCCAATTACAACAGTTTTTTCACCACTGAATTGAAGAGATCTAGGCTATCATGGTTGAGGGTGCCCAATATATAAATTTCCCTTTAAACAAAAGGGGCTTACTTTTTTCCCCTCTGTGACATTAGCCAATCATAAAAAGCAGAGTCATAGAGGGGGAAAGCAAACAAAAGCTCAGAGAATGTCAAAACAGACATTGGTAGTTTGATTTAGCTGAGAACTCATCACCTGCGTTGCTTTCTGCCATTACAAGCTGGGAGAGGAGGAGACCTGCAGTGTGGAGAGTCTGCAGCATTTACCATCATCATGCGAGCAGCATTTGTCATATACAGCACTCCGAACCTACTACATGTATCGGTGCAGCAGGTCTGTAATGATACCCCAATTTGTGCCCATATTCAAAGTCCCCTCTGTGCACAGTGACCTCTCCTACATTCATTAGGTTGTGCATAGAATCATAGAATGGTAGAGTTGGAAGGGACCTCCTGGGTCATCTGGTCCAACCCCCTGCTCAAAGCAGTATTCACTAAATCATCCCAGAGAGATGTCTGTCCAACCTCTGTTTGACTGTGATTCATGCTGTGGGCTTCTGACCCCCCCTTCTTCTTTCTCTCCAGCTCACTACACACTCTATAACGTGATACTAGTTTGCTAGCAGCCCCCTCTCCTCATCCCTTAATGGCTTAAGACCAGCTGAAAACCGGTTTGGCAGCTCTAAAGCACATGGCCTGGTCCTTTGTGCCCAATAGAGATATTCCAGATGTAATAACGTGGCCCCAATTAGAGATATAGGTGTGAAACTTGTATATCTGCATGTCCATCGGTGGAACCACAACACACAGTGAATTTTCTAAGCGCTGGCACCAGCAGAATCCAAGAAACAGATTCCTGCTTAGCCGATCCATCCAGGTACTCCGCATTTAGACTTAAATGCACGCCAACGTCCTTCGGAGTAAAATGGTACGCTGTGCATCGCTGTAGGAGATTCCATCTCTGAGTTATGATAATCATAAGTTTTGTTAGCAAATCTGTAACTCTGAGCAAAGGGGAAGGCGGTGGTAACTCAACCCCCTTTAGTGATGTCACAGCCTACAAGTATAAGTTACTGCCCGGCAGCCCGGCCTGGATTTGCTGCCTGGGAGCTGTGGCACCAAGACTCTCCATGCATTTTGATGTATCGCCTATCCCCCGCCAGCATGGTTATCCGGGAATTAACTAAGCCACATGTGAGTGTTTCTGTTTTTAATCCTTTTTTTATTCAGTAATTGTCTTGTATATGCTTTGTCTCATATTGTAAAATCTTTTTATACCTTCTGTAAACACTGCCTACCTTTTTGGAGTAAAATATAAAATTACTAGTTCGTCTCTATGCTCTAACGAATTTGCACGTGCCTGAAGTGAAGTACGCTACTATTTTGGGTTGGCTTCGGACCCCCTTTAATTAATTAATAATAATAAAGAAATCGGAGCTGGTGGCAGCTAAGTGTGATCTGGGCTGGTGAGCAATGCTGGCAGTCATGGAACCGGTTTTATAAGCTCTTGCATGGCTGTGGCAAGGACTAGTTATAATTCCCTCGCTGCAGCGCGCTTAATAGCCAGTCCACATTGAAGCGGCCTGTCTGGCGACTAATTATCCTAGGTGCAGTTCCCTGACTGACCTGAGGGTAAGGGGGTGCCGGAGAGCTGCGAGTTCCAAAGCGGAACTAGAAAGCGGGATATACATAAATCCCTGCAGTTCTTGACATATTGTTGGCAGCAGTGGGATAACCCAAATAAGCCCCTGCGGTAAATTGATAGGTCAAGACTAGCTGGCTGTTTTCATCACATTGTTATTAACGGCGGGATAACTAAGATAAGCCCCCCTGGGCATGTGACAGCGGTGTGTGGCTAAAGGTCACCCCCCTTTTTGTGACAATTTGGTGGGATCATAATCCATATCCCCCGTGCCCGTTTGTCACAGGGTCCAGTATGTTTTATGGGACAAATGCTGCTCCCACAGTGATCTTCATTTCACTGGCAAAAATGTGTGTTTTTACTTTTTTTTTTTTTTTTCCAGTGCATGGTAATTTCCTTCCCTGCATGGGGCGGAACAGTATTCCAAATGAAGAAGCAATTCCTAATTTTAGCTATGAAAAATTACATTTTTGGTGGGAATCTGTTTAATATTATGGTACTTTTTGTCTGTGTAATTTAAGCATCTCAGGAGAAGGACAATAGGAGCCATGAAGAAGCAATGGCTCCTCGTATTCATTGTTATTATTTAATGTCCTTCAGCGCAATCTCAACCCATGGCGACATGATGCATGACCGCTTTGTAGGAAGATCGATCTTGTACAAGCCTAGATAGGTCCACCAGCTCTGAAGAAGCAATGGCTCCTTTTATTCATTATTATCATTTAACTGCCTTCCACTTGATCTCAAACCACTTGATGGATGAACGCTCTGTAGGAAGGTTGATCTTGTGTAAGCCTAGATAGGCCCACCAGGCTCTACTCCTTCGTTATCTTGGTAGTTTCAAACCATCGGGTTGCTGGTCTTCCTCTTCTTGTTCTTTCTATTCATCCGACCATGATGTGCATCTTCAGTGGTTGCTTGTTTACTATGATGTGTCCAAAGTAGGCAAGTCATAGTTTGTGGATCCTTGCTTCGAGTAACATGTCTAGCTTTATTTTGTTTGATAATTGATTTCAATCTTTCCATGGTATTGATAACATTTTGTCCAGTCCTTGGGCCTTTTACCAGTTGTCCATATCTGTTGTCACAGGCGCATCATGATATCAACTGCTGCTTCTAAAAACTTTATTAGCTGTTTTGGAATATTGTCACATCCAAGTTCTTTGTGTTATGTGCTATGCAGAGAGACCCAGCAAAACTGGCACTAAACCAGTAAAGGCGCAGACACAGGCTCACTAGGCGCAAGTTGCCCAGCTAGGTGGGCTCTTGAGGGTCCGGTATACTCTTCACTCAGCTCCCAGAGATGGAAGGGGGACTTTGGCAGAACCTTTCTCAGGCCCACTGTTGTCTGGCAGGTTGCGTCTGGTGATGCAGATGGTGCCTAGTTGAGAAAGAACTGTTGAGTACAACTGCAAGAACCCCTGGGAGTGAAGCACTAAGAGACAAAGGGAAGAATCCTAGAAAAGCCCAAAAAAGATAATGATCAATATTGCCAGCACCACTCACTACTAAAACATATAGAGCTGCAATAAACAGCAAAAGCCTGAGCAGGGTTAAATAGCCCGTCTGATGCTAAATGAACTGATCAGGTGTTGAATACCTTTCAGTCATCCCCAGATAACCACTCCCTGCTAACCTGCACAGCAGAATGGACGCAATCCCACCACTGCCTAGTACCAGACACGGCAACGTCCTGCTTTGCCTGGCAATCGGGGAACACAGCATCCCATGTTCCCCAAGCAGAGAAATCCATGGGAGATGCAGCATCCCACATCTGCACACATATAACTACTCCAGAATTCATCACTCCAAGAGACTGGAACTGTTTCAACTTTGAGAGAATCTATAAATAAGAACCAGAAAATTATATTCTTTGATTTTTAAATAATTAAATTGTATTTTATTGCATGAAATAAGTATTTGATACAATAGATAAACAGAACTTAATATTTGGTACAGAAAACTGTGTTTGCAATTACCAAAGTCAGAAATTTCCTGTAGTTCTTGACTTAAGTTTGCACACACTGAAGCAGGGATTTTGGCCCCCTGCTCCATACAGAACTTTTCCATATCTTTCAGGTTTCAGGGCTGTCGCTGGGCAACATTGAGTTTCTGCTCCCTCCAAAGATGTTCTTTTGTGTTCAGGTCTGGAGACTGGCTAGGCCACTCTAGGACCTTGAAAAACCTTTTGCGGAGCCACTCCTTAGTTGCCCTGGCTGTGTGTTTCAGGTGATTGTCATGCTGGAAGATGCAGCCACAACTTATCTTCAATGCCCTTACTGAGGGAAGGAGGTTGTTGGCCAAAATCTTGCGATACGTGACCCCATCCATCCTCCCTTCAATTCAGTGCAGTCGCCTGTCCCCTTTGCAGAAAAGCACTCCCAAAGTATGATGTTTCCCCCACCATGATTCACAGTTGGGACGGTGTTCTTGGGGTTGTAGTCATCCTTCTTTCTCCAAACACGGCAAAAAGAGTTGATACCAAAAAGTTCTATTTTGGTCTCATCTGACCACATGATCTTCTCCCATGCCTCCTCTGCTGGATCATCCAGATGGTAATTAAACTTCAAACGGTCCTGGACATGTTCTGGCGTGAGGAGGGGGACATTGTGTGCCCTACAGGAGTTTAATCCATGATGGCGTAATGTGTTACTAACACTAATCTTTGCCCCGAGGCGAGATCTTACGTGGAATCCCAGACCGAGGAAGATTGACAGTCATCTTGTGTTTCTTCCATTTTCTAATAATTGCACCAACAGTTGTTGCCTTCTCACCAAGCTGCTTGACTATTGCACTGTAGCTCATCCCAGCCTTGTATTAGTGTTACTCTTGCCAATGCCGTGTCTCCCATGACTACTTCCCAGTTTTGATAGTCTATTCCTACTCTGGCATTAAAATCTCGCAAGTATAATAAACTTGTCTGACTATGAGATCACTGAGATAAGTGTGTCAAATTCATCATAGAACTTATCCTTAATGTCATTTGGATTGGTCATGGTGGAAGAATAGGCATCAATCAGGGTAGCACACTTCTTGTTTGTAAGTGGAAGCTGCAGTGTCATCAGGCTGTTGTTTATGCCCTCCAGAACCTGGGCAAGTTTACGAACAAAGTGAGATTTGACAGCAAATCCCACGCCTGCTTCTCGTCGATCAGTGCTGCCTCGACCACTGCAAAAAAGCATGTATCCGCCACCACGCTATGTCAGTTGGCCCTTATCTGCTAAGCGTGTTTCACTGAGAGCTGCAATGTCCATATTGTAGGGAGCTAGTTCCTTAGTAACCAGTGCTGTTCATCTCTGTGATCTGTCTGTTTTGATATTGTGTAGCAGAGTTCTCACATTGCATGCGCCAAGGTTGAATACCATCATTTTTTTTCTTTGTGTGTTGACTGCTATGAGGGATACCCTCCAGCTGCGGTTGGCTGGCCTTGTGCAGATGAAGCAAACTATCTTTGAGGCATCTTTTCTAGCCCTTTCTTCAATGGAGGTGAGCAAAGTGATCCTAAAGAGGGCTGCTCAGACACCCAGAGGCCTGCTGAACTCCACTGCTTCTTTGGTTCAGTGGGGAGTAACCCTATGCCCTGAGCCGCCTGTATGCAGGTTCGTGACTGCAGCTTCCAGTGATTCCACACCTGCTGCTTCACCACTCCCCCATCGCCACAGGACTTTGAAAAGCAGTGATTGAAGTCATGACTTGCCCTTGACTTGGATTAAAGTGAGCAAGAGTTGCGCAGATTACTTTGAGATAGGTCAGGATGGCCAGCAGTGTCCTATGTGTTCCTCGCTGAACCCTCTCAGTTCTCCATAACGCTTTGCTGGGAACTGCTTTTCTGTCCGCCGAATCCTGCCTTTACATGCACAGGTAGGGAAACCCTTTGTCACCGTGAGCCTCAAAACCAATGGCTACCCTCACCTGGTTTGGCACGCCTGCCGAGGCGGTGTTCCAGGGTGTACCCACTGCTGCATGCTAGCAGTTACTTGGAGGTACAGGTGAGAGTTAAGTACCAGATGAAGACAAAAGATGGGCGAGCTGTCCTAAAAGGACATGGCAAGCCCTCCATCAGAGGTGCTTTCTTTATCTGGACACCCCATACACCCCAAGAATAATAATAATAATTCTGATGTACAGTGCCATATAATACCAACAACGCAAATACCAACATAGATTGCCCAAGTAATACCAATATATGGTCTCCAAATAATACCAGTTAACACAGCTCATGTATTAGAAACCATGTAATGACAACCAAATAATGTCCAAATAATACCAGCAAAATAATACAAATATGCAGTACCCAAATTATACCAACATAAAGTGCACAAGTAATTCCGTTCAAGTAGTAAAACATCCTCTCTCTTCTATCCTGGTTAATGTAAAACTCCATTTTGATTCTCCTTGATCTCTCTGCAGCATTCGATACTGTGGATCACCAGTGTCGAAATGGTACAGAACTACAGCGAACTGTGCCTTCCTGGACTGACAATGACAATTCAAAATCTGTTTGTTTGTTTTTTAGATAAAAGTCACGCCCATTTATTTCCACTGGGTGACCTCAGATTGAAGATTGTCAATGGATGTGGCCAAAAAATAAGATCCCCAATTTTTAGGATATCTGTCCACCTGGATGTCCCAGACAGGAGATGATAGGAAAAATAGCATTATCATGAATTTAGCTTTCCATAGATAGAAAACATAGCCTATATGCCATTATCCATCTGTACAATATTAATCCGGCTCCACAAAGTCTGCTATAATTCCTGTGAAGACTAGAACAGTTAACCACTTCAATTCCTGTTCACATCAGGGGATCATAGTTGAATAGGGATTGGAATGAAATGAAAATTCTTTTTCCTTCCCAAGTTAAAATTAAGACATGTTTCAATGCTCAATATGAAGATGACATATCTCCTCTTAGAAGATGACTTTATGGATTTTGATCCCATTTTACCATTCCATCTATGACAGCTAGCATTACAAGAGAAACTAAAAATTGAAAGAGCTCAACCTTTTGGCTTAATATCATAATTTATTAGTCCTTGCATTGATGTCAGCTAGTAATTGATTTTTAATACGATTTCTTTCAAAAGGTAGCATTTATAACAAAAAAATACTGTTTCTATTTTTGTCCTTGGCAGATGACTGTGATTCAGAGGAACATCTGACATTTACTGATTTTGAAGCAGCTGATTATGGTATCACACCATATATATATGAAGAGGATGACATTATTCCAGATAAACCGCCAGCCCTTCTTAGCAAAAATCTGTTATTTATTCCTTATCAACAGGTCCTATTTTCTGACTCATTGCAGACAGCTAAACAGAATGAAAATAACAAAAAGGATTCTGAACATGATAAAGATCATATAGGAGAGAAACCATTTTCATGTTCAGAATGTGGGAAATGTTTTACTAATAAAACAAATCTTACTGCACATCAGAGAGTTCACACAGGGGAAAAGCCATTTTCATGTCATGAATGTGGGAAATGTTTTACCAAGAAAGAAAATCTTACTGTACATCAGAGAATTCACACAGGGGAGAAGCCATTTTCATGTCCCAAACATGGAAAATATTTTACCTACAAAACAAATCTTGATGCACATAAGAAAATTCCCACAGGGGAGAAGCTATTTTCATGTCCAGAATGTGGGAAATATTTTACATATAAAAGAAGTCTTGATGCACATAACAAAATTCATACAGGAGAGAAGCCATTTTCATGTTCGGAATGTGGGAAATGTTTTAACAAGAAAGCTAATGTTTCTGCACATCAGAGAATTCACACAGGAGAGAAACCATTTTCATGTCCAGAATGTGGGAAATATTTTACATATAAAAAAAGTCTTGATGCACATAACAAAATTCATACAGGGGAGAAGCCATTTTCATGTTCGGAATGTGGAAAATGTTTTAACAAGAAAGAAAATCTTAGCGTACATCAGAGAACTCACACAGGCGAGAAACCATTTTCATGTCCAGAATGTGGGAAATGTTTTACTTACAAACGAGATTTTGTTAACCATAAAAGCACTCACACAGGGGAGAATCCATTTACATGTTCAGAATGTGGGAAATGTTTTACCAAGAAAGAAAATTTAACTGTACATCTGAGAATTCACACTGGGGAGAAGCCATTTTCATGTCTGGAATGTGGGAAATACTTTACATATAAAAGAAGTCTTGATGCACATAAGAAAATTCACACAGGGGAGAAGCCATTTTCATGTCCAGAATGTGAAAAATGTTTTACCAAGAAAGGAAATCTTAGCGTACATCAGAGAACTCACACAGGAGAGAAGCCATTTTCATGTCTAGAATGTGGAAAATATTTTACATATAAAAGAGGTCTTGATGCACATGCGAAAATTCACACGGGGGAGAAGCCATTTTCATGTCCAGAATGTGGGAAATGTTTTACTTGCAAAGGACATCTCGTTAAACATATAAGAACTCACACGGGGGAGAAGCCATTTTCATGTTCAGAATGCGGGAAATGTTTCACGAAGAAAGAAAGTCTTACTGCACATCAGAGAAGTCACACAGGGGAGAGGTCTTTTTCATGTCACGAATGTGGGAAATGTTTTACTTGCAAAAGAGATCTTCTTATACACAACAGAGATCACACAGGGGAGAAGCCATTTTGAAGTCCAGAATGTGGAAAATATTTTACGTACAAAACAAGTCTTGTTGCACATAAGAAATTTCATACAGTGAAGAAGGAATGTTCAGGTCACAAATGTGGGTAATGTTTTTCTCAAAAAGGAGATCTCGTTAGGCATAAAAGTACTCAAACAGGGGAGAAGCAGTCTTCATATTCAGAATGTGGAAAATATTTTACCACAAATCAAATCTTTTTGCACATCTAAGAATTCACACAGTATAATCCATTTTCATGTTGACAATGTGGGAATTGTTGTTCCTGTAACTACGCTCTTGTTACGAATCAATGAATACACACACAGGAGAAGCCATTTTTACATTGAGAATAGGAAACTGTTTAACAAATTACATTTTCTTAAACATCATAGAAATTACACAGGGAAGTAGCCATTTCATATTTTATAAAGTTATTTTATTGATAAAATGTACAAGAAAAGTTACAGTAAAAGTTAAGTCACAAGTCTGAAAAGGAAAGCAATTTAGAACATTAAATGATAATGTTAACGTAATGTATTGTATGCAATGACCAATAAGCATCAGCAAGTAGAATCTATGTAACAATCCTAAATATTTCACCATGTATATAGAATACTTTACCATTATGTGAACAAAAGTTGACCAGCACTTCTCTGGTATATATGATTGAGACAGTTGCTGAGGCAAATGTCAGACACCAAACATGTTACATTTAATAATTATGGTGTTTTATTAATCAGTTGAGACCAACTGGAGACTGGATCGTTCCCTCTTGAACTGTCCTAATCAAGTACAACATCATCTACCCACAACTGATACCAGACCACATACAACAGAGAGGTTTCTGATCACCTCTTTAGAACTTGTGACCTAAGATTAATAAACATTTACCTTTAATACTAATATTTACCTGTACCTAAATTTTGTATTGTTTCAATGTCAAGAAATTGCTCCAGAACCTGCATAGTTGAGGAAGATCTGGTATCAGTAAAATTTTAGTTTTATTTTTTTATTTATCTTCTCATTTGATAATTTATGTATGTGAATATATGTATATATACAATAAATTGTATTAATCATAACAATCCTTCCAATAAATTTCAATATAATAACTATAAGAAACCACAAAAATGTAATATTCAAAAAAACAAGGCAGAAGAGGCGGTAGAAAACATAGCGAACACTTCAACTTTTTTCAAGAATCATCTGAGCAGTAACAGCCGAACTCAACACTGGATGTTATTAATATCTTGTCTACTGCTCTATCCAAAACCGAGGTTGATCTGCTTTCACGTGTTTTCAATTTTTCACCCACTAATCATAGACATGATGTTTTTTTCTGTTATTAAGGACATTAACAGATTTGTGCGAGATTTGACAATAAAAACATTTTTGGGATAGATAATAATGATTGTTGCAATGTGGAAATCTCTCCACAAACTAATTCCTTTAAAGGGAAAAATGTTACAGAACAAATTAGTTTGACTTGTCTTGGAGTTTTGTGTGGATTCAAATCCTATTACAGGATATTAATACTGTCCCATCCTTTATGACGAAGAATCCACATTTTTATCCTGCTCAAACACGTACGAATGCTATGGATCGTTTTCTGGAAAATGTGGAAAGGGAGATCACAAAACTTTAGGAGACTAACCATTTTCCTTCCATCAAATTTAATTTATCAAAATGTGAATATGTTGCTCTGGAAATATTGCGTCTGAGATCGGATATTGTTAAATAATATAAGGGCTTTTCAGTGGTAGTGATGAATGAAAGAGACTATGTCCTCTCCACTGAACAAATGTCTTATATTTATACTTACACTCCCTTATCCAATGGTCCCACCAAATCTTTCTAGTCACTAAGTCAGTGCATTGTTCATGAAAGTTTTTCTTTGGGTGTTTTTTCACAGAGACAGGTGGACTATTTAATTTTGGAAAATCCTAAAATTCCAATTTGCACTCTCTTAGTGAAGTTTCCATGGGTACAAAATTTTCCCTGTCGGTAGCTATTTTAGTCATGGCATGGTGGTATGGTATGGAAGATACATAGACGATTTGCTTCTTGCTTGGGATGATCAAGTTTCTGACATACCAACTTTTTCTTGAATATTTAAATAAGAATCCATTCAATCTTCAACTCATTAGTTTTTTTCTCCATCACTTTTCTGGACCTACTTTTGATGGAAAGGTATGGTTTTACCGTAGATAGTAGCACGCACAGAATACAATTTTACATGCCCACAGTTTTCATCCCGCACATAATATTAATTCTATTCTTGTCGTTGAATTAATCTGGGCCAAGAGAAACTGCAGTAACCCATCTTATTTTCACAAGGAATCTCGTTCAAAACAGCAGCATTTAGAAAATTAGAAATTATCCCACCTGGTCCCTAAATCGTGAAGTCAATAATAGTGAACTCTAAAACTAGACAGGATTTGATGAATAAAATTCCTATCAAGAATAATGTTACTTCATCCCATAAACCTACTTTACTTTTAACTTCTAGTATTCATTTCCAAACCATCTCCAATATTGGTAATCATAATTTGTATATCCTGAAAGATAACATATTGGATTCAATTTTGCAGGAAGGTATCAGAATTGTTTCCCCACGTGCACCTACTACTGGATACTCTTGTTCACCTAAGTTGTACTGATCAGAAATGGAATAAACTTCTCCCTTCCTTTGGCTCTACTTAGAGGGTTACTTTAAATGTGGCCAGTCCTCATGTAAGACGTGTTCACACTCTGTCAAAATACAATCAATCTCCAACTTTGATAGCACTAAAACCTTTACCATAAAAACTTTCTTAATTCTAGTTCGGATCACATTGTCCATGTCATAGAATGTCGCACTTGTAATACATTGGTTCCACCATTACAAAGTTACAAATTTTAGAATAAGGGAGCATCTCTGTGACATTATTCAACTCATTAACCGCAATGTTTCTAATTCCTCAAACCATTTACTTACTGAACACAACAGGAACATCTTCAGTTTTGTTACTTATACCATCAAATTTATTCCCAAACATATACATGGTGATATAGAAAAAAATTAGGGATTTTTGTGTACTCACTGTAAAATCCTTCTCTCCGAGACGCTCATTGGGGGACACAGACCATGGGTGTTATGCTGCTCCCACTAGGAGGCTGACACTAAGCTGAGAAATAAAAAGTTAGCTCCTCTGCAGTATATATCCTCCTGCTGGCTCCAAGTGAACCAGTTCAATGCAAAAGCAGTAGGAGATAATTAACATCATATCAGAGTACTATCATTCACATAATATTAGAGAGCAACACATCGAATGAAAGAGACAAGCAGAAGCTGTTAGGCTAAAAGGGTGGGTGCTCTGTCCCCCAATGAGCATCTCGGAGATAAGGATTTTACGGTGAATACACAAAAATCCCTATTTCTCCTTCACCTCATTGGGGGACACAGACCATGGGACGTCACAAAGCAGTCCATGGGTGGGAAACAATCTAACCGATAGAACCTCATGTACTGACTGTGTAAAGATGCACTACCGTTTTTGCAGAGTACATCTGCTAAGAACCATGTTCGCAGAAGTCAGTGTGAATAGTGCTTCAAGGATGCATACAGGCTGAACTAAATCACAGTCTTGCAGCCCTGTGGACTTGTTCTGTCTGCATCCGAAAACGAATGGCCCAGTGGGCGGACATCAACTACGTAGAATATGCCCTATTCCCTACTGTGATGGGCACGCTTTTGATGTGGTACAACTCCTGAATAGCCGAGTGAATTTCCCTGGTTAATGTGGCCCTGAAGTGGCCTACAGGAAAGAGCTGACCTCAGGAAACTGAGAGGAGCACAAGCCCCCCGGAGGGGACCTGGCTGAC
>VIAB01024429.1:21020-33936 GCA_009801035.1 Oophaga pumilio | reverse complement strand
AACAAAAATAAACACTTGAAATAGATCACTCTGATTGTAATGACACTATATATATTGAGTTTCACTTCTTGTATTGAAGAACTTAAATAAATTAACTTTTTGATGATATTTTAATTTTGTGAGAAGCACCTGCGTGTGTGTGCAGAGGAGAAGAAAACTTGCTCAGACTTGGTGAGTAAAAGCTTTATTCTTTTGTAGGAGGGTGGCACAATGGTGGCAACATTAGTTTACGAGAGGGTACTCAGGAGCATAAGTGTAACTTATTGGTACAGGGGCTGCAATTGCTCCTGGGTCTTGGAGACTTGGAGGGCCCCCAAGTGTCCCTTTGCACATATTAAAAGATTATTACTATTAAAGACCTATGTAAGTTAAGGACCCCATTGGGTAATTTTGCTTTGAGACCCACAAACTTCAAGTTACACCACTGCTCAGAGTGCATCATTGCTATCTAACGGGGCACTAAAAAAAACATTATTTGATTTAAAAGGGCACTTAGGAGATTGTGGGGTCAAGACTTGCATTGTCTGGGAATTGGCCATTGAGTAGAAATGAGAGCTTTCAACTCTTTAAAACAACTACTTTGCGCCAACTTTATAGACAGTAGCAC
Organism: Oophaga pumilio; assembly: GCA_009801035.1. Classification (NCBI taxonomy): domain Eukaryota; kingdom Metazoa; phylum Chordata; class Amphibia; order Anura; family Dendrobatidae; genus Oophaga; species Oophaga pumilio. Next base: position 33,329 of record VIAB01024429.1, on the reverse strand, counting down.
AGAAACTCAAACTGTTCTATCTCAATACCAGTATCCTGATGCACTGTAGTTTGTCCTGATGAAGAAGTTTGAAACTTTGAAACGCTTTAACAAATAAACTGCATTCCTTGGTACCATTCTCCTCTTCCATCTTTGACTACTGTCAGTGCAGAATTAACCCTATCGTTCCATTTCAGTTGTTATTTTGGCCATGGGACTGCAGCAGCCTTAAGCCTTTTAGTGGTTGCGGTTACACAACCATACTGTCACGATCCATTTTTGGAATTGTGGCAGCTCTGGTTTCACTCAGTTAAAACTTTTTTTCCTTTCAGGCCAGTGGGGGTTAATGTCAGTTTTTCCCCACTGGCAATCTGGTGTAATTGCAGTACTGCTGGGTCAGCTGATGTGGGTGGTGACCACTCCCTCCATCCTTTAAATGGCCACCTGATGCATCAGCTGACTGTCGGTGATAAAGCAATCTTCAGTGACCAAGCCTGTGTAAGGAGCTCTCTGGGTGCAGTAGTGCCCCTTCTGGGTTCGTTATCCTGGTGCCTTTATTCTGCTGTGCGGTGCTTTGCAGCACAGAAAGCTAAGTGTTTATTTCCTCATCCCTTTTGTGTTTGTCACTATCCCCTGTGTGGTAATATCTGCAGTGGTGAGGCTAGCACTCCTTGCCGGCCAGTGCACTAGCCAGGGCAGTTTTAGGTGACAGTTAGGGACGAGGTATCCTGACGGTGGTGGGGGGAATGTCCCACTTAGGGCGTTAGGGGAGTGCAGGACAGGCTCAGGCTTGAGCTCAGATGTGTCCCTACCTTCATTTCCTTATTGGTAGGGCCTTCTTCCCCCCTTTTCCATCCCGTTCTTTGTGTGTTGTTCCGTCTGCTGACCGACCACCTGTTGAGTTGTGTCACACCGTGACACATACCAGGTGAGTACCATTGCCTTTGGTCTCCCCACCCTTTTGTGCTTATTGCTATTAGTGTTTTTTTTACCTAAAATGTGTATGGGGTGACAGACAACTGATCATCAAGGAAGATGTCGATTTGGGCATGTTCGCTTTGTTTTCCCATAGATAACTCACTAGACATGTTGTCACCAGACTCTCATAAAGATCGCAGGCATGCTCGTCTGAAAGAGCGCACCTGTATATGAGAGAGACGGCCGAAATGACCACCGGCCGAATTTTTATTCAGCCGATCGCCACCTAATGTGTATTGCGGGCTTAAGGGGTTATCTGCTCCAAAATGATAAGTCTGTAGTCCCTCTGTGTGATTGCAGACTTATGAATTCCGCCAGCGCACGCCGGTTTGTGAGCCGGGAACGGCGAGTACGTATTCGTTATGCATACGCCCAGCAAGAGCCCCTCTATTGGGTGTGACCTCGCTCCATACACTTGTATTGACAGAGCCCGCGACTTGTGTAGTGACGCGGCCATCCAGGGGCCATGTCTGACTAGTGGACGAGGCCTTGCGCAATACAAGTGTGGAGGGGCTCTGGCCAGGAGTGTTTATAACGCATATGTACGGTCCCGACTCAGACACCGGCGAATCCTCACAGCGCACAGTGCGTGTGCTGGGGCCTGGACGGATTCATTTTGGACCGCATAACCCTTTTAACATGTCTCTCAAACTCCCCAAGCCTCTGGTTCTCTCAAATGACTCCTCAGAGAAGACCGTCTTACCGCTTACTCTTCCTGGGTGACCAGCTTCCACAGTTTCTGCTAACCTCCAGCATCCTACATTGCAGTTACAAAGATCTGTGCCAAAAGTATTGGTCTTCTCATGTGGGCCAAAATCACTTTTTAGGCTACCCTAGTCTCCAACAGTATATATGTATTATGGCTCACTGCAAAAATATTTCAATAGAATAAATACGGGGGTGCAGATAAGTGGTCACAAACTATGAGAAACAAAGAGAACACAAAGACCACTATGCAAAAATGCACACCACCAATAGGAGATAAACAGGAAAAGGCTTTATTGACAACAATCCTTAAAAACAATATGACATGAAACAAATCACAAGCACCCTAGAGAGTGGCAAATACCAAATACATCAGCCAAGAAGTAATATAATATCTCATCGCAAAATTCTATTGTGTCCTGTTTCTATGAATGTCCATTTTCCTGAAATGTAATAGTTTCATCCATTTCTTCATGTTCTACATCTATTGATCGGAGGATCATTTTCATTGTGATCGTTGTAAGGTAACTGAAAGAATGGCTGCACTATTTTTTTTCTTAATTGATTAACAAGGGAATATAATAACAAGAATCAGCTTAACTGGCGGTAATAGAATAGTCCGGTCTATTCTTTCTTACTGGCTTTCTTGATCAATGATTCACTCCATCAGGGCACTTGAATGAATTCTGGGGTCACTAAATGCAAGATTGTTCTTTAACGTAGCACATTTTATATCGGTCAATAAAGTTTTGTGTTTCATACTAAAGGACAGAAACATGTTCAAGCCGGCCTTGTGGATCCATATCTTTACATGTGTCTAGTATCGCTGATCTCTTTCCTCGACGGCTGGAGATCATAACCTTTCATATTGTTCCCTCTTTTCTCATTTGCTAAAATGGTCACAGACAACATGATCATGACCATATAATTGTCTTCTGAGCACCAATCAAGAGTATATGGAAAATGAAGACATAAGACATTGATAGCCTACTCTAAAGGCCGCCATACATATTCAATGGGAATCGGCATAACGCTACTTCGGTTGATCATTCGGTTGACAGCCATTTTGGCCACCTCTCCCATACACAGCAGTACCAGTGAGACATCAGCCAAATGATGGCCTGGCCTAAGTACTGCTAATTTTCCTCCATTGCCTGCCTAATTATTAGAATTGCTCATAAATAAAGTACTTGCTCTATATCTAAAATTCCCATGCATACAAGAATGTGTTCTTCACAGGGTGGTATGTCTGTCTGAGGTCACGTACAGAACATTTGTGCAGTCGCTAAGGGGTCTAGCAGGTTAAAGGGACACTAGAACCTTGGAAATCACTTGTTGCCTTCTCCTGTCCATTAATTGCCCAAAGCAGAAATCTTAGACATTGGCTAACACAACCTATAGTAATAAATTACTATTACTAGCATAATATGCAAATTGCCTCTTCAAACAAAGAGGACTTGTACTCTATAGCGCCACCTATTGGAAGTAGCGATCCTACAAGTCACATTACTAGCATAATGAATATATACAATTAGTCGGCAACAGCACTCTGCAATTAATGAATACATTACCTCCTCAAAAGTTGCACATGTAAAAAACATGAAGCACTTTAGTTTGCAGTTTTGAACAAAGTTGTACAAGCCCATTTACCCGCGACAAGATTACCTTATCTAAGATGAGACCCTGACTACAGACTCACTACTCCACATGTGCAGGCCTCAAATGAACTGGTGACATAGCTGTACTTTGCGCTAAATTAAAACTACAACCCCCAAAATATATAATACAGCATGTGGTGCAGATGCACTTTTGTTGGTCTACAGGAGTTAATATTCATACCGACAATTCCCATCGACAGTGAATAGTCATGCATGCTCAATGAGAACTGCATATGGAACATTGGCAGTAACAGTGACTAACCCTATGTTCAGTTTTGGACTGGGGTGACAAGGATCCACCAGCAACATTGAATCTAGAAACCCCACTATTCAGCTACATGCAAAAAAAACTGACCCTAATTCACAAATTTACTTATTCTTCTATAGGATCTTAAACTGAATAGTTTGTATAATGAACGATTAGAAGATTCCTTCCTCTGTAAAAAATGGATCATGTGTATTGGAAATACTCATTAGCACTCCTTCACAGGGGCCTACCGGGAGATTTACCTGCTCTCCGGAGGGACAGTCCATGCCTGCCTGCATTGCTCCCTGTGGTATTGTGACTGGTTATGTGATTGTCAAGATGCTGATACAATGGAGTGAAGTCTGTTGGCTCTGACTAGACCTCAAAAAGCCCCCTTGCCTTGCACCCCCCCAAAAATAAAAAAAAATAAATTAACAATCTCTATTGCAATAGAAAGTTTTATGCAAAAAATATATCTATACATGCTATGAACATAGAAAAAGAAAAAATGCACTTTACAGTACATGGCAAACCTAAATATTATGGTTATAGAACAATTAATAAAAACTGCATTAATCATGAAAAAAATGTAGTCGTTACATTAAAACCTATCAATCCACAAGGCTGAAAATACCCTGGGCATGAACTAGTTAGGTTGTATGCAATTACTTGTGGGTTGTTGGATATCCATTCCAGAAAAAGGGGCTGCATACTATTCTTGGTCCGTAGCCCTGTGTCCTCCTTATCCATTTTTCCCTGGACATATAGAAAGTAAACAGATGGCCTAAAATCCTATAATCTGCAAAATCCTACAGATATTAGAACTTTTTCCGGTTTAGTGACAATCACAGTCCTAGGAATGAAAAACCAGGCTTAGCTAGTATAATGCAGGAGTAGAATGTAGATAGAACCCATGAAAATGAAACTCATAAATCTTCAAATAGCAATCAACGTGTTCTAGGACCTAGGTTATAAGTTACAAACTGTCCACAAATTACAGTTCTATCTATTGACTAACAGTCATAGACCATATCGGGCTGGGGTATCTTAAGTCAATTTTTCCCCAGTAGTGATTTTTAGAACAAGTAATCTGCTCCAAAACCAGTTATAGGGATGTCTTCTGCAGGCATCATGGGCCCTACTGTGGCAGATCTGGGCCCATCTGGAACATTTATTGGTAGGGAGAGTCTTAATGAATTTAAAGGGACAAGTGGTGTAGAAAAGCCGTGCATATATAAGGGCGCCTCGTGCCGAGACGATATAGTGGTGGCTCCAATGTGTAAGGAAAATTATATTGCATGAAATGACAACACGTTTCGAAAACATACTGCTTTGCTATTCAGTTCATATACAGTGGACAGGAGATTACACATTGGAACCACATTGTGTGTGCCCATTTTATCCCCACCTTGTATCCTGACCTTGTTTTTTGTCTGCTCCCTGCCCTGACCTGCTTGTTAGCATATTGATCAAACTCTGCCTGCCCTGAAGCCCACTTACAGTTTAGATATTAGAAAAAACTTTTTGACAGTGAGGGTGATCAATGAGTAGAACAGGGTGCCACGAGAGGTGGCGAGTTCTTCTTCAACGGAAGTCTTCAAACAGAGGCTGGACAGACATTTTTCTGAGATAGTTTAGTGAATCCTGCATTGAGCAGGGGGTTGGACACGATGACCCTGGAGGTCCCTTCTAATGCTAACATTCTATGATATGACCATTTATCTGATTGTGCTTTATGGGTCACGTCTTGGTCCAATAACTGGTATCTATTCTGGGGAAAACAGCAAAGTACCTGTAAAGGTCTTACATGGTTTCTTATTCTAAAGTGTAACCCCCAAGCCCTAATCATTGCAAGCCTGTGAGTCTAATACTATCCCACAGTCCTTGTGTTATATTTAGTTTTGGGTGGTGGGACCCATTAAGAGATGTTGTCTAAATGGGACAACTGTTATGAATGTGCTAGAGATGGTTTCTGAGCAGAGGCTCCCTCTGGTGGTTACAGACAGTACTGAATCTTTCAGCGAGGAATGGCAATCTGGGTTCACTGACTGGTCTGATATAAGGGAGGTTCCCTCCCATGATGGTTGCTGGTGATCAATTGTTCTTGTCTCAATTGTGGTTCCTGGTTCATTTGAAAGTTTGCTGAGTCTTGCCTGCATCTTCTGCTATCAGATAAGATATTTTCTGCTTTTATTTTTGTGCTTGCTTTTTGCATTATTCCCTGCACTTCTGTGGAGGTCAGCCAGGTCCCCTCCGGGGGCTTGTGCTCCTCTCAGTTTATCTGAAGCCACTGTTATTTGTTCATTTTCTTTTTCCTGTTTTTTCAGTGGCTGCGGCTTGGTTTTGTTCACACTGAGATCTGATTTAGTGGGTGGCGAGATCGTGTGATCTCAGTATTTTTGTAATCAGAATTGTTGGATTTTTGTAGGGTTTTCTGGGTTGCAGAAAGTAATCTCTCCTGTCCTATCCTATTTAGTCAGCTTGTGGCCCCAGCGTTTGCTCATTCTATTTTCTTTCTGTGTTCGTGCTTTCTTTTTGTCTAACCGCCATTACATGTTTGGTGGCTTCCTATTTTCTTTGGGGATCTGCTCTGGGGAAGATAGCTTTCATCTTTCTGCCTTTAGGTGTAGTTATCTCTCAGGCTGTGACGAGGCGTCTAGGATCAACGTAGGAACGCTCCACGGCTACCTCTAGTTGTGTGGTTAGTTTAGGAATCTGCAACCCATTAGTTACCAACATCTCAGGTGTTCGGCTGCCCGGCTGTTGTTTCTGTCCTCCTTAGCTACCTAACATAACAGACAACCTTTTCTATGGAAAGCTACACTGTAAGTGGCTTTGTCATTGGTCGCCTGGCAGCTCTAAAAAATAGATACCACGTACAGGCTTAGTTCAAGCCACTCCACTTACCAGATCCCAGGGGTTCACCTGGCCTTTACCCTTTAACTCCTTGTAAGGTGTCTCACACTATAAGTGGACGGGGAGTACTCACTTGGCTGGTCATTGAGGTAGATACCGGGACACTTAGGGTTAAAAAGTCCATTCGGTTTATTAGAGTACAGCATAAACTGCTCTTCAGGAACTTGGTAGTATGCAGCAGCCAGTACACTGTTACACATTCGGCTCTATAGTATAACCACGGTCCCTCGCTGACCCCGGTCAGCATAACACAGATTACTGTCCGTTGACTGTTGGCGTCGGCCACACAGGTTCTTGGACACCTCTTATCCTCAGAGGTATCCTATAACCACTTCTCACTGACCTCAGTCAGTATCTCTCACGGTTGTCAGGCCTTCCTCTCTCGAGGTCTCTCACAGGCTTACTTCCTCTGGCTCAGACTAGCAAGCACTGCAACATGTGCCACACACACAGACTCCATTAGGTAGGTTCTAACCACACCCACAGGGGAGGTAACATCACATGGACTGGTCACGTGATTGTGACATCACTGCAGGTCCTCAAGCTGCTGCAGGTCCTGCAGGGAAAAGGGTACAGTGAGCACCCTGACCCAAAAGTGAGGTATGTGGGTAGCCAGACCCTCCCATCTCTCAGAGCTACCCGCAACAAGGGAAAAGGTGCACTAAACGACATCTTAGTGCTCATGTGCACTAAAGACAAAATACTCCAGGTTGCATCACAGAGAGAAGCCATCTCTGCGACACATACCTCCCATTGATTACATGGCCATTAGCCTCCTTACACTCCTATACAGGGATCTGGAATTACACAGGAGCCCCTGGGCTGGGGCCCTACAGTGAGTTGCTGATCGATAGTGCAGCTGGCAGAAATGGTCAAGCAGCCGGGTCAGAATTGAGAGAACAAAGAAGGTACAAGATCAGTAAATGGAAGAGTAGTCAGTAATCAGGTCAAAGTTAAAACAGAAGCCAAACACAGAGGGCTAAACCAGAGGAACACTGTTATGATCCAGGCCGGGGTTTGTTTCATGTTTTTCTCTCCCCGGTCTGGTCATGTGGAGGTTAACCTTCTCTGCCTCATTTTGGGTTCTGTGTGTCTATTTCAGTCTTCTGTGGCCTGCAGACCAATGTCAGTGATAGTTAAGGCTCCAAGACTAGAGCAGCTGACCCCTTGATACCATGTTTTGTCCTCTGCCCGTTTACTCTGTTCCCGTGACTTCCCTTGCCTGCCACCCCTCTTGTCTTAGTTTCGCTCCCTGTGCTTGGACCCCGGCTTGTCTTCTGACCTGTTTGACTGTCTCTCATCTCGGTTATATCTTCTCCCGTCTGGCTCTGACTTCTGGCTTGTATTTGACCAAGCATATTGCTGTCACCTCTGGTACTTCTTGTCCTGGCTGGTTCTGACTCAGCTCATCTGACCTCTCTTTCACCACCTGGTGGCGCTTGTGCTGCTGCTCAGTGGTGTTACGCTGTGTGTGCAACCTCTCTGTCATGGTTCAGTTTGGAGTTTTTTTTCTGCTGTCCTCTCTCTGGACTGGTCATGCGGGGGTTAATCTCCTCGGCCTCGTTCTGGAGCTAGTTGGGCTATTGCAGTCCATCACAGCCTGCTGACCAGTGTTAGTGATAGCTCCAGCTTCCAGTTTAGAGCCTCTGACCCTTGTACCTTGGTGATCCTCTTGCCTTTGACTTGTATCCACGTGTATGACCCGGACTGATCTCTGACCCCATGTCTTGGTATCCATCTCTCTGCTACGTTCTCTGTCTGGCTTTTGATTCCCCGGCTTGTACCCCAACCACGTCTTCCGTCTCACATTTTTGAACACCGCGCTCATGTTTGGCTTTTTGACCCTCGGCTTGGTATTTTGACTACGTGTATTGCTGCTACTTCTGGTATGTCTGCTCCTGATCGTTTCTGACTCGGTTCATCTGACCATTCTCTCATTACCTGTGACACCTGTGTGGTTGCTCAGTGTTGCTACGCTTAGTGTGTAACCTCTCTTCCCTCACCAGCTCCCCCTGGTGGAGGTTTCACTACACTCTCTTCTCTCACCAGAATCCCCTGGTGGAGGTTGCGCTATTCTGCACTGCAGCAGAATTCCATTACTGTCATGATCCAGGCCGGGGTTTGTTTCATGTTTTTCTCTCCCCGCTCTGGTCATGCAGGGGTTAACCTTCTGTGCCTCATTTTGGGTTCTGTGTGGCTATTTCAGTCTGCTGTGGCCTGCAGACCAATGTCAGTGATAGTTCAGGCTCCCAGGCTAGAGCAGCTGACCCCGTGTTTTGTTCTCTGCCCGTTCACTCTGTTCCCGTGACTTCCCTTTCCTACCACCCCTCTTGTCTTAGTTTCGCTCCCTGTGCATGGACTTCTTGGTATGTGACCCAGCTTGTCTTCTGACCTGTTTGACTGTCTCTCGTCTCGGTTATATCTTCTCCCGTCTGGCTCTGACTTCTGGCTTGTATTTGACCACGTGTATTGCTGTGAACTCTGGTACTTCTTGTCCTGACTGGTTCTGACTTGGCTTATCTGACCTCTCTTTCGCCACCTGGTTGCGCTTGTGCTGCTGCTCAGTGGTGTTATACAGTGTGTGCCACCTCTCTTCCCTCACCAGCATCCCCTGGTGGAGATTGCGTTGTACTGCACTGCAGCAGCATTACAAACACAAACTATATCTGGCAGCTTCAAGTAATCTTCTGGGAGCTTAAGTAACGTGTGGTGCTCTCCAATAGGCTAAAGGAGGGAGCTGATAACTCCATCTTGACAGCACACACACCCATCAGATTGGATGACACTATAGTTCCTAGCCATCCCAATTCCAATCCCAGTGGCTGGACAGATCCCGCTCCACCCAGTGCTTCCGTTTACGACGTCTCCTCCATCACCAGCGCTGCCCGTAGAATAAATACTTTGGTGCCTGGTGATAGAAGCGGATGTCAAAGGAACAAGTCTCATAGGAGATGTCACATCCACCTTTTTGGACTCTGCAATTTTTTAAATGTATTTTTTGGTAATTTAAAAAATATTTTAAGAAAAAAATCATAATTCCACTAAATCTGTAACGTTATTATGTGTATTTTCTGAACCACGCTTCTGATTTTTATTTCTGTGGAAGCCAAGAGAAGAGGCAGAACAATTTCTCACGTCACACATCTCTGTTGTACTCTTTCTATGGTCTGGTTGTTGCTCATTCTGTTGGAAAAAAAAGTGACAATTGCTTCAAAGACAAAGGCTTATTCTTGTCTTGAAGAGACAGATTTGTCAGTGCAGCCTCTATGCCCTTCTTCAAATAAGACAGAGACCTCTACTTCAGCTCCCAGCATGGAGACTAGCAGAACTTGCCACCGACACTTCCCTCAGTCTATTCTTTTACAATACAATTTGTGCTCTGTTTACAGTCAAGATTCAAGAAATTCTGTTTAGACCATAGACAGGGGTGCACGTTATACCCGCGTCCTTCTCATTCTTCATGAAGTGGATTCTATGATCCAGCTGTACATTCAATGAATTCTTTATTTCCAAGAAAATAAATCAACTTTCTCCTTTATCTCCTGAACAAGGCGATGACAGATACACTAGAGAAGAAAGCTGCGAGTAATGGCTCAAGATTTACGGAGGTAGATTGGGTTTTGGACTTTGCAAAAAAAAACTCTCTTTAAAAGGAGGCAATAAAAAAGAAAGTTAAGATCTTTCGGGTCAAGTTGGTAAAATGTTTTAGCTATGTTCGATTCTGGAAAAGTTGTGTGATAACCATTATGGCTGTCTTTGTAGCAAAAAAATGGGTGCTAAAGTGAAACTGTCACCTATGGCGTGGTCTTGGTCTGACTCCTCCTCTTTTCTTGCGATCGCCATCTTCCTTTTCTGCTTTGTGTAGTTGACGCGTCCTATGTCACCCACATAGTATTCCGCCATCACACTCTTGCGCAGGTACAGTTCTCTGCCCTGGTGAGAGCAGAGCAAAGTACTTTAGTGCGCATGCGCCGGTGTTCTTTGGCCTTTCCCTGCGCATACACAGAACAGTACTTTACTGCTTGTCAACTTGACAACCCACGTCCTCAGAGGTGACCTTAAAGGTGTTGTTCAGGTTTGGGGCTCACTCTATATGACTGCAGACTTGTGAATCCTCACAGTGTGCAGTGTGCGCACTGTGAGGATTTTTTGGTGCCAGCACCGGAAGCGGTGGTCATGTGATTTGCCTACTTCTGGCTACATTCCGACTAGACTTGTCCAGCCTCGTTCAATTCACTTGTATTGAGTGAGGCCGCACATGTCTAGTTGGCACGTGACCTCATGTATGCAAATCACATACTTGAGTTCACGTGTTCACCTGCTCCCGATGCCAGAGAATCCTAAGAGTGTGCAACCTGGACGCTGTGAGGATTAACAAGTCTGCAGTCAGAGAGACTGCAGACTTGAGCCCCAAGCATTGACACACTCTTTAAGGGATCCGATGTGATCTGTTGGGAAATCTGTCAGTAAATGTTCAATTTCTTTGCAGCACCCCTACAGTGCAAAGAAAGCGTTACACAGTGTCTATATAGCACAGGTCCTCTTCTAGTAACTACTCTCAGATCTCACCAAGAAATAATGGCCTTGCAAAGAGGACCCCCTTATTACATCCAAATTGCCCAATAGGGTATATAAAATAGTTTTTGTAAACTAGACAACACCGTAATAATAGAGCAAACAATAACAAGAAAACTTTATTACATATTGAATAGATGCATAATATTTCGCTCAGTAAAAAAAAATGTTTTAACAATAAAAAAACAAGTGAAAAACAAAATGTGAAAGAAAAAGAAAAGCTTAATGGAGGCAGTTTTGCTTTTTCATATGTTAAACTAACATTTAATATCAAGCTTTGCTTCTTGGCATTTCGGAGATAGTCATCATTGAGACAAGAGTCTTTTTACATAGCTCCAGTTCTTGATGCACAGCTGCGATAAAGAAAACTTGTGCACTGTGCGAGCTGCTGCCAAACAGAAATTTGTATTTCCTTTAAAATTGTTGGATTTTCTGTTCCAGAGACTGAAAAAAACACATGATGGAGGGTCAAAGAAACAAATCAAGATAATACACACAACACACTTTTTTTTCATTTGGTGCATAATTATAGAGACACAAGACCAGCACAGGACATTTGCATAATAACAAGATAAAAAATAGGATAGTAAGAAAAGGAGAAATGAGGATTTTGTAGCTTTAATTGGTCATCTGCTATGATGAAATGATGCCCAGAGGATACATAAACGTATATATATTGTACTTGTAGGTCAGTTAAAGGGGTTGTCCAGATTTGGGTGGAAAATCTGGAGACACTCTGTGTGATTACAAACTTTCGAATCCGAACAGTGTGCGCACCAAACGCTGTCTGGATTCACCGACGCCGGGAGCGTTTGGTCATGTTGTGACAATAGTGGATGTGGTCCAGGCACTGCCTTAGAGTGGCACCTGGTGACTACACCAATGACCCAAGCCTATTCTCACAATCAGAAGCTCTAGTGAAGACCAGGTAGTCACTTAGTTACGTCCCTCCAGGGTAAGCCCAGCCAGTGGCACAGTAGGTTCTACTGCCGAGTATCCCACGGCACAGGCGGGCGCTCCACGAGCAATGAGGCATAACGAGTAAACAAGCTGGGTCGGTAACAACAGAGACAAAAAAATAAAGCACCTTGACAGGTAACTAGTAGTGAACTGCAATTAGAACCTAAGCTCAGGCAAGAAGTGGAAGGAGCGGCTCCCTAATATATGCACTGCTGGCAGGGGATAGACCATGGAAGTGAAACTCTGCGTTAGGGCTCATACCCACTAGTGGGAAAAAAATCGGTCCGTTTT
>VIAB01024427.1:18644-34988 GCA_009801035.1 Oophaga pumilio | reverse complement strand
TATTTTTCGATACCGAGCAGTATCGCTCAACACTACTCCTGAGGAAACCACAGGCAGTGGTGAAATGCACATCGAGGTGTGCAGGAGCCTGTCTTTTTCACTGTGGCCACAGGTAACTACCATTTATAGGGATACTGTTTCTCTATGGCTTAATATAGCTACCTGGTATTTATTGTGGCAACATTATGGTGAAGGATTCATACACATAACTACTGTAGAGACTATATAGTGGCAACATTATTGTGAAGGATTCATACACATTTCTAGAGACTATATAGTGGTCATTTTTTGACATTTTATATGTATGTCTATTCTTATGGCTTTGGAAGTTTATAGTTAGGGTCGGTTCACCGACCAAAGCACTATCTCTAGCTAAAGTAATTTAATTAAAACTTCCCTTATAATGATATATTAAAAGCAAAAACAGAGTGTACACAACATGCAAACAAACAAGGCCAACAATAATCTGCTGTCTGGTCTACAATGAGAAGTGTAGAGTAGCCCTAATTTCTTCTATTTATACCCTACTTTGCTGCGGAGGTTGGCACCCTAGGACCTGCACTGTGGCGCCCCTGCTCACCGTCGACTCTCCCTAGTACGCCCTATTAGGAAGGAAAGGACAAAAATACAGGTATCAACAGCAGACCAGTGTACTGGTGCAATATATGGTGATATTGACTGTTCATCTGCATATATTATTTGCTCCCTTATTTTGGGTCCCCCCTATAATAATTCTGATTTGAATGCACCCCTGTGACAACTGTACATCTTCTTAATATCTGAATCATTAGCTTAGGCTAGGTTCACATTTGTGGTTGGGTCCGCAGTGGTCCGTCCGCAACCATGAACGCATGCAAACACATACAATTGCAGCGATTTTTAGCCCCATCACCTTACGCAATACGTCAAATTAACACAGCTTTTTATGCGTTAGTGTGTTAGAGTTCGATTTCCCACTGCTGCACAAGGGGAGTCTCGAACCCGTCCCGCTGCGGTCTCCCATTCATCTCCGGCCGCAGTGGAGCCTGCTCAGCAGAGGCGTCGGTCCAGGCGTCTTGCCCACTCCACTACTGGGCAGTGACTTGTTGCTGCCTTTCCTGGATCTGCTATTGTAGTCAATGCTGGAGCAGACGTCTTTGGGACAAAGTACTGCATTTTCCCTTCTGAGCATGCCCAGAGTGAGATCTCTCATTGGAGATCAGGGGTCACATGCTCAGGTACTGCAGCAGCTCCTATTGGCCCGCCAGGAAGGCCCTGTTACTACGAGTCTTCTGGAACAGGTTTCTCATTGGTCCTTGTTCCTGGAAGGTCCTGTAGCTGTTGCTATAAAAGGGTAGCATGGCTGGGCCGCCATGCGCTAATTTCAACCATTGTATGCTGTGCGCCAGTGTGGTTAGGGACCCGGCTGAAATAAGCCACTAGAATACCGACTTAATCGGTGAGGAGTTTGGTGTGCTAGCTGGTCAGGGTCGGTGTCCTAGATGCCCTAGATTACCGGCATAACCGGTGAGGAGTTTGATTGCCGTATTCAGGGTCTGGCGTTCAGACGCCATAGATTGCGGGTGACTCCCGCGAGGACATTAGCGCATGACCACGTATTATGCTCGCTTAGCAATTATCCGTGTACCTGAGAGCCTGACAGGACACGGTACTTTTTCTCAGCGGCTCTGTGACGTAACAGGGTTCGCTTTTGACGCTAGACAGCGCCCTAGCGTTTTACTTTGCGGCTCACTGAAGTTAAGTGAGTTCGCACCTATCGCCATATAGCGCTGTGGCATACCGTTAGCGGCTCTGGGATTAACAGAGTTCGCACTTACTGCCACAACGCGCTACGGCGTTTATTTTTGCGACTCTGCGGGATAACAGAGTTCGCTACTTTCGCCATCTTATTAGCAGCGGGCTTCGCCTGCACGGTGGACCCCGGGCTGCGAACGCACCTCTCTATTATATCTATTAGGTGCGTTCCGCAGACCCTAACATAGTGTGCATTTTTGCATGCGTTTGCGTTTTTGATGTTCATGCTTCCCATTTGGAAATATTTTTCCTGGAGTTATTCTGGGACACAAGCCACGCCCAATGGGTGTGACTCATGGGATTTCGTTATATAGTCCCTTGTAGAGCTCAAAATAGCAGAATTGGATCCTGTATCCTGTGTCAAGAGGTATATTCCCAAGGAGAGTTTCTATTTTAAACTGGATTTGTATATCAAATTGTGTCTTGCCTTTGCCTTTGCTTGTGAGCAACAAAGGAAAAGAGACAGAGAAGAAGACGGCGTCAGCGCTTTTGGCAACACCCCATTCTTGAAGTCCGGGAGAGCCTACCACTCCTTATTTACTGAGCTCCGTGAAAACCCGGAAAAATATTTTGACTACACGAGGATGTCTCAAGAGAGCTTCCAGGAATTGCTGACTCATGTAGAAAACCCCTGTCATTAATATTATTATTCCTAATATTTTTTTCTTTCTCTGGTTGGCAGATTCTTGTCTACCAGAGGGAGCCTATCATCGCTCCATTTCCAGTTCCGGATAGGCCTTTCCACCCTTTCAGGGATTGTTGCGGACACTTGCGGGGCTTTGTGGGACGTGCATCGTCATGAATTTATCCCCCTACCCACCACGGAAATATGGCAGGAAAAGCTGTAAAATTCTGGCAAATATGTAATTTCTCCAACTGTGGGAGCAGTGGAAGGGAAACATATTAGGATTACAAAACCGGCTCGAAGTGGATCCGAGTACTTTAACTATAAAACATACTTTTCTATAGTGCTGATGGCCATTGCAGCTGCAGACTGTAGTTTTATTGCCGTGGACATTGGTTCTTTTGGCCGTGGAAATGACTCCCAGACCTTCAAAAACTCGGACATGGGCCAACGCTTGTATACCAATACTTTTAATTTCCCTCTCCCACGACCTCTTCCCAACACTCAAGGCTTGCCAATGCCATTTGTTGTGGTAGGGGATGAGGCGTTTCAGATATGTGGAAACCTACTGAAGCCATACTCCAGTCGGGACTTGAACCACACAAAAAGGATTTTTAATTACCGACTGACCAGGGTACGAAGAACTGTTGAGTGTGCCTTTGGTATTCTTGTCTCAAAATGGCGCATTCTAGGGACAGCAATTCATCTGAAAATTCAAACAGTTGTTCAAAGCGTGTGTGGTTCTCCACAACTACATAATGGCTAAAGAGCGACCAACATTCGAACTACAGAAGACGAACTTGTTGCAAACCCATTGCCAGATTACCATCATCACCCTCTGAGGACAACAAGGGAAGTTGCCCCAATGAGGGATACATTTGCAGACTACTTTGTTTCTGAGGTTGGACATGTGGCATGGCAAGATGCAATGGTTTAATGTTTCAATTTTATGTAATGTTATGGCCTTTGAATTTTTACCTGTATTTTAAATGTTTTTATGTTAAATAAACATAAATTAGTACAACACCTGTTTACTTTGTTTATGTCCCAATTCTTTACACTTCACCTGTTCTATGTGTCAGTGCTATGGTTGGTTCTCATGAGCTCCATCATCTTTTCAGTCTGCATTAATCTATAGTCCAATAGATTAATGCACACTGAAGAGATGTTGGAGGAAATCCACCTCATCTTTACTCATCAGCCCGTGTGTCAGAACTACTGCACTCAGGACGCAAAAAAACACAGCATCCTGAGTGCAATAGTACTGACACCTGGCAGGTGAGTATTGCAGACCCCTGACCAGTTGTGTTGTTTACCTTTTTGTTTACCTTTCTTTGGGGGGGAGGATTATCAGGCCTCTTTGTTGTTTTGCCACCTCATAGCTCCATGACAGACACAAGAAATAAAAAGAAAAAAAGATTGTGTTTCATGGAGCTATGAGTTGTAAAAAAAACAAAGTGTGTGTATACGGCGATTTGTGTGTTGATGACGCACAGGTTATGTTGCCGGCGATGTAACATACAAAGAGCAAGCAGTGATATGTGGCAAACAAAATTTTTATTTACAAAAAATAAAAAAAAAATATTTTTTACAAAATATGGGGGAAATGTTACGGTCCAAAAGGTGTGCAGGCGGGAGGATTGGCTTGGGGTGGACGCTGAAGTAGTTCCACGGGAAGGGGCTAATTGATGTGTGGGGTCTGAGAGATCAAGGATGGAGGTTGACACATTAGGAGTGGAAACATGGGACAGGAGAGACACATTATAAGGGAGGGACAAATTAGACATAACAGACACATTGGGAGCTGAGGGCAGTGGAGGGAACACGACTGTCCTTTCCCGCCTTTGTTCCCTTTTTTCGGTTTTTTTGCCTTCCATGAGGTTTCTGGCTGCTTCGTCGTCTACTTGGAAGGGTGGGAGTGGTGGATGTAGAAGGCGTGGTGCTGGTGGACGGCTTTGAAGTTGCAGGAACCTGTGTGCTGGTGATGCTGGACGGCTGGGCAGGAGCAGGACTCTGCGTGATGGTGGATGTGGGCATCAGAGCAGGAATAGTTATAGTGGTGGTGGACTGGCTATCAGCTGCACTCAGCATGGTGGAGGTGCTGTAGTGGAGTGCGGCAGGACTGGGCATGGTGGTGGCCATATAGGGGTATACAACAGAACTCGGTATTGATGTGAACCGGGTAACTGGTAGCACAGTGGGAAAAAACATGTGCCTGTGGGTATAACCGAGTCTGCTGCATAGCCTGAACGTATGCAGCATTGCAGGCCTACATCACAAACAGCTGAAGGTCAGGTATAAGGTTTTCTGCCATGCCCCATTCAATGGGAATAAAAAAATGGTGTGCTGGCCTCTGGATGTCGGATTCCAGACTGTCAAGGCGCTGGTGGACAAAATGGAAAAGTGTGTCAATATGGTTCAGACCACTATCCAGTCTATCTACCATTGACTTCATGCCATCCTGGAAAACCGAGCTTAAGTGTAGAAACTCTGGCATGAGTGTCCTGTCCGAGACCTTCTGCCGCTTTCGGGAAGACCCAACATTAAAAAAAAGAGGCAGAGGAGGCCTTGGACAGGACAAGACCTGATGGACCAGCTGCCTGTTCTTCAGCCATTGACGCAGGCCTATTTGCTGCTTTGCTGGTGGATGGGTGGGACTGCTCCGAGGCTGATCGCTGAAGGACGTCTCCAGAGGACGAACCAGGTTCCAGGGTGCTGCTCCAGGTGCTGTGAAAAGAAAAGCCATACATTACTACCACAATAAAAAAAAATTTTACAAGCGCCAACTCCTGTGGAATACAAAAATTCAGATTAGGGAACACAACACAATGAAATACAACACAAAAATACTTACGTTCTCTGAGCAAAGACAGGCCTCAGGAAAGCCAGCATACGGTGATATTTGTATTTCCTGAGCTTGCTTCACTACCACCACTGCGAGCCTGGTTCTCCTGTCTGAGGTCGTTGTTGAAGCGATCCTTCATTGAACGCCAATGGGTTCTGATTTTGTGAAGGGGGCAAAAAAAGTGTTAAAAAATGCACTTTAGGCCAGGATCACACAAATCATGCGTGATGCGAGAAACTTGCACGAGTTTATCGCATCACACACGGTTGTGTGATCCCTGCCTTTACAGGTTCACTGATGCGTCAGACAACATTGCAATACTTACAAAAGTCCTTTCTGGTTCTTGGCGTAGTTTTGTCCCACTCATCCACCAGTTCTTGGGCGACCTCATTCCACTGCCGCTGAAGCACCACCATGTACGAGTGCTCTTGATGCCGGCTGTCCCACAACATGACTCTCTCATGGATAAGGGAGGTGAGGAGGTCATTATCTATGTAGTCCTCCTCGCGTTGTGGAATCTATAAATGAAATAAAACCATTAATGTTGTAAAGATAAACAAGGAAATTCAAAATAAAAAAAAAAAAGGCAGAAAAACTGTAAGGAGGTCAAGGGTATTAACCCTTGAAAGGTTTTCATTCTGTTGTATGTGTAAATGTATGCATTTTATGTATTGTATAATGTCATCATTCAGTTGTATGTCTGACTAGTATTGTATATAGGTATAGGTAGGCAGTGCTTCCTTGGGGACATTAGAGGAGAGCACTTTTAGTGTACTATACATACGTGGGGTAAATATAGGATTGCGAAGAATCACTAGTTGGGAGCATGTCAGGGATCCAGTTAGAGAGTTATAAAATAGTCAATGAAGGGAGCACTTTAGGTGGGGGCATTGAGCACAGCAAGTTCAGTGGAGACTTGTCAGGACACCAGCGGATTAAGTGAAGAAGAGTCGGTCGGGGCAAATGGTTAGGGACTTTTTCAGAGAGAGATTTCCTCGTAGCGGAAGTCAGTCAGGGGTGGACCTTGCTAGAGTAAGGACGTCCACGTTCCCTGGCCTTGGGCAGCCGACGCAAGAAGTGTGGAAGGTACCAGCAACCTCAGTGTAGCCGGTGAATGAATCACCGTGGGAACGTTAGCCTAAGTCTGTGGGCTGACGTAGGCGTAGTGCCAGTGGAAGTTCCACTGTGGGAACGTTTAACAAAAGTGTGCGTGCATGAGCGAAGCAGTGAGTGGGCAAACAGTGAGTATGCGGGCAGGATAACCAGAAGGGGGTGGACAACCTAGTAGATATATATTTCCGTAACTGGATTGAAGTGTCTCCAGGGAAAGAGATCGAAGTGCCGTTTTCACCGGGCTCCTTGTCCCGATTATACTTTGTGGTCCATTCTGGTGTAATAGAGGAGAAGAAGCGGAGTTGTGGAAAATGTATTGCTGGTACCATATAGGACGTACTTCTGGTGTCTTTGATGTGCTGTGCGCGGAGGAAAATAAAGCAGAGCTGTTTGACGTGATACTGGACTCTTATTCTAATTATTCCGTGTACTCTGTAACGGGGGAAGAACACCCCAGGAAAATAGAAGTAACCGGAGTGAAGAATGCAGCTGTCTTCTGTTATGTTTTGATAGCTGAGAAGGGCAGGAGCAAAAAACCGCAAAGGCAGCCAAACACCAGAGAGGTTGGTATCTAATAGGTTGCAGACCCCTAAACTAACCGCACAACTCGAAGCAGCCGTGGGACGTTCCTACGTTGCCCTAGACGCCTCGTCACAGCTGGAGAGATTAGATACCCCTGTAGATGGAAAGAGGAAAGCTAACTGCCCTGGAGTAAGGCCCCAAAGTATTAGGAAGCCCCCAAACATATAATGGCGGTTAGACAAGAGGAAAACATGAACACAGACAGAAAATAGAATGAGCAAACGCTGGGGCCCAAAACTGTCTAGATAGGATAGTACAGGAGAGAACACTGTCTGCAACCCAACAAAACCTTAGGAACAATTCCAACACTTCTGATTCCAAAATTGCTGAGACCACACGGTTTTGACCACCTATATTAGATCTCTGGTGTGAAAACGCAGCTACCCAGCAGTAAAATATCACAGGAACTGAGCACAAGTGCAAATACAAAAAGAGAACAGAGACCAGCACAAGCCCCCCCAAAGGGGACCCAGCTGAACTCAAAAGCAAGGCAGCAAAAACAAGGGAAATCAAACCACAGAAAAAAAACAGAAAAGTAACTTATCTGAATGATAGCAGGAGACAGCAGAAAAGCAAGCTGAATTCCAACCTAAACCAGGAAGTAACAATTGATCACCGGTGAAGATCATGGGAGGCCAGCTCACTTATATCAGGCCAGTCCGTCCCCCCTAATAACCATTCATCCATTGCAGGTGGAGAACTCTTGCTGTTCAACATAGGTTCAATACCCTCAGCAACCACCAGATGGAGCCTCAGCTCCGAAGTCGTCTCCAACACGTTCACAACAGTCTCCGGTAAGTCCACCCCTCGGCCAACCCTTTACAAAACGATCAACACTCAAAGGAGAAAAAACTTACATGCCGTCTGCCCACCAGTCCTTGTGCTTCCCTGTGCTGCTCCTGCTGATCTGGTTCCTGCTCCGGTTCCTGGGCACTTGATGAAGTGTTCTGAAAAAAAAAAAACATGATTTTGGCACATATGTACAGTGATACCAACCATAGTTGCAAAGGTACTCACTTAAGAATCCTGCCCTGTCTGCTCAGGGCTATAGGCCATGTTGAAGAATGCTGCAAGAAAGAGACATAAATAATTACAGACTGCAGGGAGTAAAATTAAAAAAGACACAGACATTAGGTTGTATACTCACATTTGGCTTGAATTCAGTGATGTCTTCTCAGCTCTTTCAGTCCTCAGTGTCTTGAGAGTAATGGACAATAAGTGCCCACACACTCTTTTTATCTATCTTTGTGTGGGTGATGGCTAATCAGTGTCTAGACAGGTTTAATCAGGAAAAACACATGCGTACGGAAACGCTAGCGAACGCGTGTACTAGCGTAAGCATGCGTTCTTATAGACTGTAATGCATTGGTTCAACGCATTCTTTTTGCAAGGGTCCGCATGCGATTGGGGGCAGCAAATAGCAGCCTCCAAAATTGCAACATGTTGCGTTTGCTGTGCCCCGCCGCAAAACCCAAAATGATGCATGCGTACTGAAATGCTGCCGAAAGCATACAAACGCATGTACCTGCGTCCACAACATTAAAGATAGAAAAACACGACACATGCGGATGTATGCGGCAGAAACGCTGCGGACACAACCGCAAATGTGAATCCAGCCTTAGACAGTACTTTGGTCTGCTGTTTGATACATGTATTTTTGTCCTTTTCTTACTTCAGGGCCTAATAGGGCTTACTTGGGAGAGTCGACGGTGAGCCGGGGTGCCACAAAACAGGTCCTAGGGTGCCAACCTCCACAGCAAGGTAGGGCATAAATAGTAGTAATTAATTAGGGCTACTCCACACTTCTCATTGTAGACCGGACAACAGATTATTGTTGGCCTTGTTTGTTTGTATGTTGGATACACTCACTCTGCTTTTGTTTTTTAATATATCATTAAAAGTTAAGTTTTAATTGAATTACTTTATCTAGAGAAAGTGTTCCGGTCGGTGAATTGATTTTTTCTGGCACTCAATATTGTTTTTTTTCTGTGAAAACTATAGTTAAGGTTGGCCAATAGTGATTTTTAAGATGATCCCTTGGTATTATTGTATATGGCCGCTACTTATTACAGATTTTTTGTCATAACATATGAATTTGCTATAGGGTTACAGCTTCTCTGTTTCTGCATTTCTGTCTATCCTATGTATTGATTTTATAGACAATACATGTTTGTTTGGCTTTTATGAATTGATGCATTTTCATTTAAATAAACTTAGATATAGTTTACAGTAATATTCTGGATGGTACTACTCTTTCATAGTTTCTATAGGTTTATGTTGTCATAAATTTAGTTTTTGTCTGGAAGAGCAGCATGAGGTACTAAAGATACGAGGAGATCAATTTGTGGAGGATCGAGTTCAAGTTAAATTTTCTGAAATTCGTGGTTTCATGTAAATTCAAACACTTTGAGCTTCAATTCACGATTCATACAAAAAACTTGCCCGAAACCATTTTCAACACTGATATAGCATCAAAGAGAAAGTTAACGTATTTCTTCGTTGCCACGTGGACTTCCACATAATGCCGTGTGTCTATGTCTTGTACAGTGGTGGTCAGTACCTGGGACTTCACATACCAATGGTTCCTAGTGGACCACAGTTTGTACAGCAGAGTCGTTATTAATCTCCAGAGTCACTGATTAAGTCTCTCTCCTGTAGAGTGTAAGCTCTTATGGTCAGCAGAATCCCCTCTCTCTGTTCTTTAGAGTGTACGCTCTTATGGTCAGCAGGATCCTCTCTCTCCTAGAGTGTAAGCTCTTATGGTCAGTGGGGTCCTCTCTCTCCTGTAGAGCATAAGGTCTCATGGTCAGCGTGGTCCTCTCTCCTGTAGAGTGTAAGCTCTTATAATCTGTGGGGTCCTCTCTCTCTCCTGTAGAGTATAAGCTCTTATGGTCAGTATGGTCCTCTCTCTCATAGAGTGAAACCTCTGATGGTCAGCAGGGTCCTCTCTCTCCTGTACAGTGTAAGCTCTTATGGTCATCGGGATCCTTTCCCCTATATAGTGTAAGTTCTTATAGTCAGCGGGATCTTTTCTCCTATAAAGTGTAAGCTCTTATGGTCAATGGGATCCTCACTCTTTCCTCTGTAGAGTGTAAGTTCTTATGGTCAGCGAGGTTCTCTCTCTCCTGTACCCCACTTGTATTTTCCAAGCAATTACAAGCTTTCTAGTATTGAGATTCACACGACTTTATTCACTGCAAATCTAATTTTCTGTGAAAATTCGACTATGTTGGTGAATTTGAATTGCAAAAGATCAGCTCATCTCTCATTATCAGTCTGCAGCGTGCACCATAAAAGTGCATCATAGAAGTGTGGAGCTATGAATTAATTAATGCAGAATTTAATATTATGCATACAGACTGTACCCTGCCATCTGCCACCATCACACTCTAATCAACATAACCATTTATCTATTCTTCCTACAGTTACGTGACCCAGCTTTCCACACTGACTTTCCCATACCTCAGCTTCTTGGTACGTGACCCAGCTTTCCACACTGAGTTTCCCATACCTCAGCTTCTTGTTACATGAACCAGCTTTCCACACTGACTTTCCCATACCTCAGCTTCTTGGTACGTGACCCAGCTTTCCACACTGAGTTTCCCATACCTCAGCTTCTAGGTATATGACCCAGCTTTCCACACTGACTTTCCAATACCTTAGCTTCTTGGTACGTGACCCAGCTTTCCATACTGAGTTTCCCATACCTCAGCTCCTTGGTACATGACCCAACTTTCCACACTGACTTTCCCATACCTCAGCTTCTTGGTACGTGACCCAGCTTTCCACACTGACTTTCCCATACCTCAGCTTCTTGGTACATGACCCAGCTTTCCACACTGACTTTCCCATACCTCAGCTTCTTGGTGTGCTTTTCAACAAATCCCTGCTTTTCCCCAATATTATTTATGACCTTGTTTACTCTGCCTTGATCATATGCATCTGGCTCAATCCTAATTATCTGACCAAGATGAGCACAGACCACTCCCCTCTGTCACACTTGAATGCATTTTCTAGCAAATATATTGCAAACCATACATCTGCAAGATGTCAGTCTGCAGCATGCCCAATATAAGTGCATCATAGTAGTGTGGAGCTATGAATTAATCCAGAATTGAAGGAGAAGGTAACTGAAGGTAACTGGATACAGTCACTGTAAACAATGTTTCTGTTTGTTTTCACTCTCCCCCCTTTAATCCTTCACTTTCTGCTAACCCCCTTAATCCCTGCACCTAGTAAGGAACTGGTTATCTCTCCCTCCAGCCTCCCATTCTATCTCACCTCCTCCTCAGATCTGTTCCTCAACATACAATCCCCTGTCTCCAAACACAGACAGCCCCCTCATGCCCTCTCCTGCTCCCACCTACTAACACTTTCTCTGCTCTTCCTCACTGCCTTTGATATTTCTCCAAATCCTGGCCCTCCTCACCACATCCCCAGTCATTTCTACCTCTCATCCCTTCTCTACAACAACTTTCCATAACCTCTCTAATGTTATACCCATTCGCCCAACCTCCGCTTCCCAAGTCCCACTAACAGGAGCTCTATGGAACGCTCGCTCTGTCTGTAACAAACTTTCCTACATCAATAATCTTTTTATTACTAACATACTTTCCTTCGTCGCTATTGTGGTATTCGCTGGAGCGAGAGATGCAGTGGCGGGACGCAGACAGCAGAGCAAGGGTTAACGGGGTTTATTACAGGGGAAATACTCTGCGCAGGGAGTTAAACAGTATTAAAGAAACAGAATTAAAGAAACAGAATTCAAGGCACAGCACAATACAACGGTTCAAATCTTAGCAAACGAATAAGGAAGTCGATACTGCAGCTCCTGCTGCGGACTCACAGGTGCCGGCAACGGCCGACGCAGAGTCCTAATTAATGGGGGCAAACAGACGATACACCCCATATTCTGGCAACAGTGGTCGGTCTCCGGTACCTTCCACTGCCCCTTGTCCATATACTGGAGTTTCTGGCAAAGGTTACAGGCTACGGTGCTGGCTAAGCCCGACGTGGCTCCTGTACAACTCTCCAGACAGTCTCAGTCAAGCGGGCCCAAAGTGGCCGACGGCAAAGGGGTTACGAATTGGTATGGGCCCCACGTGGCCCAGGGGTTGTTTAGCGACAAGGTCAGGGCCCAAGGGTCTGTCCTGTACTCGGTCACTCATATGGGGGAACGTGGGTAGTTCTCACAGGCATGGAGACCGGACTCACACAGTGCATCTCTTTCTCTCTAGTCCCCGCTGTTGGTGGCACTGCGGGTGCTCTCAGGGCCTGGCACTTCTCTCTCAGGTTGCTGCATGGCTAGCTCAGCTCTGCTTGTTGGGCTCGGCATAGCTCTGTGTATGCAGCTCAGCTCTGCATGGTTCTGCTCTGCTCCGTACAGCTCTGCAGCGGTCCCTTCCTCCAGAGTGTTGCTGGGCACACTTGACTCTGCAGGTGACGGGGTCCTCTCTATGCGATCCTTCGCAGCGTCGGTACCCCTTGCAGGGGACAAGGGAAGCAGGGCGCTCCACTCACTGTTCTGCACGCTGCTCTGCCCTGGCAACACACTGCTCTCCTTCGCGCTCTTTCTCCTGCCTTCTTTGTGCTGCTGCCTGTCCTTCCCTGGCTCTCCCCGCCCCCTCCTGTCAGCAAGCAGCCCCGTCTCCCTCCTCCTTCTCTCAGACTGCAGGGGAAAGTCTGCTCCACTCAGGTGTTCCCCTGGGCACAGAGGATGCAGCCCTTTCAGTCCTGGAACAGGCATGCAGGTACCTGTGGTCCTGTCCACCTCCCTACACTATCACCGAAACATGGCTCACCCCCTCTGACACAGCCTCTCCAGCTGTACTTTTGTATGGTGGATTCCACTTTTACCACACCCCCCGCCCCAGTAGCAAGCATAGCGGAGGAGTTGGTTTTCTCCTGTCAGATAACTGTTCTTACACCCTAATCCCACTGCCACCCTCTGTTTCCCTCCTTTCTTTGAGGTGCACTCTGTGCGCATCTACTCCTCCACCAACCTCCAACTGGCTGTCATTTACCGCACCCCAGGGCCAGCCACCACCTTCTTCAATCACTTCAAATATCTGCCTGCTTAATTTCCTCTCCGTTGACATCCCCATTATCATCATGGGTGACTTTAACATTCCATTGACACTTCCCTTTCAGATGCCACTAAACTTCTATCTTTCATTTCCTCCTTCGGCCTCTCTCAATGGTCTTCTGCAGCCACTCACAAAGATGGCCACACACTGGACCTCATCTTCACCTGTCACTGCTCCCTATGTAACTTCTCTAACTCACCTCTCCCTCTTTCTGACCACAACCTACATATATTCTCTTCCCTATCATCTCCAAGTCCAGAATCCCCAACCCACAAACTTGCACACCCTTGCAGAAATCATAAACACTTCGATCCACATTCACTCTCTGAATCCCTTTTCCCTCTTGCAGACATAAGTTCTCCACACAATATGGATGGCGCTGCCCCTTTATATAACGCCACAATAGCTGCAGCTCTCGAATCAGTTGCCCCTCTCACACATACCAAACCTCGCAAAACCAGCAGACAACCCTGGCACACCAGCCTGACCAAAGAACTGAGACGGGCTACCTGAATTTCTGGGCGGAGATGGAAAATATCCCACTCCAATGAGCAATTCATCGCATTCAAACAGTCCCTCCCTACTTTCAAGGCCACACTCGCTGCTGCAAACCAAACCTACTTCTCATCTCTCATTTCCTCCCTGTCTCACAATCCTAAACAATTATTCAATACTTTCAATTCTCTCCTCCGTCGGTCCTCCAGCACCTCCTCCCTCTCCACTAATAATAATAATAATCTTTATTTTTATATAGCGCTAACAAATTCCGCAGCGCTTTACAGTTTGCACACATTATCGTCACTGTCCCTGAAGGGGCTCACAATCTAGATTCCCTATCTGTATGTTTTTGGAATGTGGGAGGAAACCGGAGTACCCGGAGGAAACCCACGCAAACACGGGGAGAACATACAAACTCCTTGCAGATGTTGGCCTTGGTGGGATTCGAACCTAGGACTCCAGCGCTGCAAGGCTGTAGTGCTATCCACTGAGCCACCGTGCTGCCCTATCCACTCATCTCAGCTGAAGACTTTGCCTCATTCTTCAAGCAAAAGATTGATAACATCAGAGAAAGCTTTGGCTTACAACCTCCACAACCCCTCTTCCTAACTACTCAGCCCTCCTCCTCCAAAACCAACTTCTTCACCTTCACAGAAGATCAACTTTCCACCCTACTCTCAAGATCACATCTCACCACCTGTGCACTTGACCCGATCCCATCCCACTTCATCCCAAACCTCACCACAGTCTTCATGCCAACACTAACCCATCTCTTCAACCTATCACTAACAACATGCCTCAATCACACCCATCCTCAAAAAGTCCTCTCTTGACTCATCCTCTTTATCTAGCTATCGCCCCTTGTCACTTCTCCCCTATGCCTCAAAACTGCTGGAACAACATGTCCATTTCGAACTGTCCTCCCACCTCTCTTCCTGCTCCTTCGACCGCTTACAATCTGGCTTCCAACCGCATCATTCCACTGAAACTGCCCTAACTAAAGTCACCAATGACCTACTAACTACCAAAACCAAGCAACTCTACTCTGTCCTTCTCCTCCTGGACCTATCGTCTGCCTTTGACTTAATGGACCATTCCTTATTACTACAGACCCTTTAATCTCTTGGCATCACAGACTTGGCCCTATCTTGGATCTTGTCATACATAACAGACTGGACATTTAGCGTCTCCCACTCGCACACCACCTCCCCACCTCGCCCCCTATCTGTCGGAGTCCCGCAAGGTTCAGTCCTAGGGCCCCGCTCTTCTCCATTTACACTTTCAGCCTGGGACAACTCATAGAATCTCACGGATTGCAGTATCACCTCTATGCTGATGACACACAGATCTACCTCTCTGGACCAGATATCACCTCCCTACTAACCAAAATCCCACAATATCTGTCAGTTATTTCATCCTTCTTCTCTGCTAGATTTCTAAAACTTAACATGTACAAAACAAAATTCATGATATTTCCCCCCATTTCACTCGACTCCCCCAACAGACCTATCCATTAAAGTAAATCACTGCTCACTCTCCCCAGTCCCACAAGCTCACTGCCTCAGGGTAATTCTTGACTCTGATCTCTCCTTCAAACCACATATCCAAGCCCTTTCCACTTCTTGCGGACTTCAACTTAAAGATATTTCCTGGTGTGACAGGCCAGATTAATCCCAACCAGAATATACCTGGGGTTAAAGTGGCCAGAGGAGTATAATCTGGCCTAGGCCAATTTATACTCAGGGTTATATTTTGGCCTAGGACAGAATATACTCGGGTTATAATCTGGCCTAGACCACTTTAACCCCAGGTATATTCTGGGCAGGGGGGTTAATCTGGCCTGAATCACTGGTACTTACCAGCACGCAACCTCCGATCTTCACAAGATCTCATTCTCTACTCCCCTCTTATCTCCTCTTCCCACAATCGCATACAAGATTTCTCTTCCTCGTGTCCACCCTACTCTGGAACTTTCTACCCCAACATATCAGACTCTTGCCTACCATGGAAATCTATAAAAGGAACCTGAAGACCTACTTCTTCCAACAAGCCTACAACATGCAGTAGCCACCAAACCGCTAAACTACCAGTTCTACACTCACCTACTGTTTTCTCACCCATACTTTGTAGATTGTGAGCCCTCGCGGGCAGGGTCCTCTCTCCTCCATTACCAATCATGACTTGGATTGTTTAAGATTATTGAACTTGTTTTTTATTATGTATACCCCTTTTCACATGTAAAGTGCCATGGAATAAATAGCGCAATAATATCAAATAATAATGATAACAATAATCTCTAGATCCTGGTCATGTAATCAGTGTAACTCATTTATAAAGAGAAAAGTGAAAGTGAGTGACATCAGATACGAGTGTGTCTCAGGGTTACCGCAACAGAGAGGAGCCGGAAAAGCACAGTGTCTGATTGCTCCTACTCCTGCACTGAAAAGAAGCTCTTCTTCTTCTTTTCAAATGGTGTTTATTTCTTCTGGCAGAACAGGGGTTAATCGTCCATGTTGAAAACTCTCGGAGTATGAGCACTCAGCTGAGCTCGGTTAGCTACTCCCAAACACTTTATCATCTGGATCCTGATTCAAACCCATGTCAGAGCTAGCTTTTGCTGCATGGCTTGGCAGAGAGGTGTTTATGTGAGGAGTTTGAAGGAGTTATCTGTGACTGTTGCATGGTTCATAAGTGTGATAATTCCCTTCCCTCCTCTTACTTTGGTTTTTCCTCTGTCCTCCACTCCCTGATGCATTTCTCTGTTATATGTGTTAGGGGTTGAGTTCCCGCTTCTGCACAAG
>VIAB01024425.1:0-14913 GCA_009801035.1 Oophaga pumilio | reverse complement strand
TGTGTCACTGTCCAAATATTTCTGGCCCTGACTGTATGTTATGGATTGTTACATGTGTACAAGAACAGAACCACTGTTGGTACATAAATGCAGCCCCAGAACCAACATCAATACATGAATGTAGTGCCAGAAACGCCTTCGGTAAATGAATGCAGCACCAGAACCACCATCAATACATGGATGCAGCGCCAGAAGCGCCATGTGTACATGGATGCAGCACCAGAAGCGCCGTCGGTACATGGATGCAGCGCCAGAAGCGCCGTCGGTACATGGATGCAGCGCCAGAAGCGCAGTCGGTACATGGATGCAGCGCCAGAAGCGCCGTCGGTACAGGGATGCAGCCCCAGAACCAACATCAATACATGAACGTAGTGCCAGAACCGCCTTCGGTAAATGAATGCAGCACCAGAGCCACCATCAATATATGGATGCAGCGCCGTTTGTACATGGATGCAGCGCCATAAGCGCCGTTGGTACATGGATGCAGCGCCAGAAGTGCAGTCGGTACATGGATGCAGCGCCAGAAGCGCCGTCGGTACAGGGATGCAGTGCCAAGCTTAGTACAGCAATAAATTATAATGTCAGGTTAGCCCCATGTACAATTGTATCACATAAACCTACAACTCCCAGTATGTCCTTGACAATGACAAGGGGACGCTATGAGTTGTTACCAGGCATCATCAGACGGCGGACCATACAGAAATCACACTACTGATGAGACAAGTATCACAAATAAACATTTACAACCAGGTACTTTATAAGTAACATCTTCTGTGATTGAAGTTGTACCCATCTCTTTTGTCCCCATGTAGTAGAGATGCCCAGAGATTCTCTCTCCAGACTTCTCTTTTGTCCATCTTCAGCAGCCCATCCTGACACGGTGCCCTTAAAAATAAAAGTATTATTATAATTCTCCATAAATATAAATATCTGCCATTCTGTGCCTGAATAAATAATTTCACCACTATGTGCTTCCTGCACAAAATATCCACCCCTCACACTGCCTCCCCCATATTATCTCTTCCACACTGCCCCTCTTTTTAGTATCCTCCATACTGCCTTCCCCAATAATATCTCCCTACACTGCCCTTTTGCATAGTTACCTCCCCCACTGACCCTTGCTATGCTGTGCCCCCTTTCACAATTGTCCCCCTCCAATCGCTCTTCCATGGACCGCTTACTGTTGCCCGCCGTCTCTGCTGCCATGACCTCATCACGCAGCTGCACGTTTGGGCAGGGGCTAACTCCTCTCTTCTGCCCCAGAAACAGCTCTCAAGTTTCCAAATGTGTTCACATCATAAATATATCTGAATATAGGACGAAGTGAGCCGGCGCCTCGCGGACAGTTCTCTGCATTCCACAAAGAATGTGTGTCGTGCAGGCCTGCATTAGACTAATTTGGTCAACGGCCTGATGTGTATGGTGACACCGGCCAACTGATAATCGGGAGAGATGTTGATCATTCATGACTGATGTTTGACGGCTGGTTGCTGTGTTCTCCCGGCCGACATGTCATTCAGCTTTCTTATAGAGAACACAGGCGTGCTGGGCCGAACATGCGCTCATGTGCTGGGCTGAGCATGCGCTCTTGTGCTGGGCTGAGCAAGCTTGTTGCTGTGTTCTCCCGGCCGACATGTCATTCAGCTTTCTTATAGAGACCACAGGAGTGCTGGGCCGAGCATGCGCTACTGTGCTTGGCCGAGCAAGCGTTCCTGTGCTTGGCCGAGCAAGCGTTCCTGTGCTTGGCCGAGCAAGAGCTCCTGTGCTTGGCCGAGCATGCGCTCCTGTGCTTGGCCGAGCATGCGCTCCTGTGCTGGGCCGAGCAAGCGCTCCTGTTCTTGGCCGAGCAAGCGCTCCTGTTCTTGGCCGAGCATGCGCTCTTGTGCTTGGCCGAGCATGCGCTCCTGTGCTTGGCCGAGCAAGCGCTCCTGTGCTTGGCCGAGCATGCGCTCCAGTGCTTGGCCGAGCAAGCGCTCCTGTTCTTGGCCGAGCAAGCGCTCCTGTTCTTGGCCGAGCATGCGCTCCTGTGCTTGGCCGAGCATGCGCTCCTGTGCTTGGCCGAGCATGTGCTCCTGTGCTTGGCCGAGCAATGCGCTCCTGTATGTGGGAGAGTGGAGGCTGATGCACCTTTCTTCCAACAGCCTTGCACTGCCTCAACCCAGGCTGTTGGTCTTCTACGTAGATGACATTTTCTATGTAATTTTTTAAAAAACTGTTATTTTCTATTTGTATTTCTGGGTGGTGAATACCAATCTTCCCCCACAGCTGAAAGTAATGAAATTAAAGGTTTTATATTTACGTCAGAGGAAATGATAATAAATTGCTCATTTTATGCAATATATCAAATGATTTGATTTCATTTCCTACTCTGGTTTCCTATCTGTGGGAAAGAAGAAAACTATTTGTTACTTGCCGAAAACATAAAGTACGTTTATTTTAATTTTTATTTACTGGATGACCTAAATTTGAAGAATAAACAAAATTATAAAATTTCTAAAATTATATCTCTGGCACGCTGAAGACGACTGACTTACGCAAATTGGCCCCCGAGTGTCTTGATACATAGACGTTGTCTGGTTCGAGGACATTAATCCTTCATGTGTCACAACATATGTATAGCCGTGTTTTACATCCTTTGTCTGATTCTGACATGCACTGTCATTGTTAATAAGCTAATAATGCATATATATATTAAAGGTCAGCGAGGTTATGGCCTCTAGTGGACCCTGACACTAGAGGTCGCCCTCAATAAGTGGTCTAGCCAATAGCAGTAACCTGTAACCTAGACTTCATAGGCTTCTTTTGTCACATTCTTTGTGAGCAACTATTGTGGTTTTGTATCTGACGTGGACAAAACTTATTGATTTTTTTTTTTGTTTTTGTTTTTGCTATTGTATTAAGTCGCTTTTGTTTTGTTTTTTGTTTTTTTTTTGTTTTACATGAATATAAAATGTTTTTCAAGATTACAATAGACAGATGTTTTGTCTTTTGTATATTCCAAATGGGGATTAATAATTTTCACAATCTTAATGGGCGAAATTAAAAATGAAAAACCTTAAAGATTATCAGTCACTAAATCTTTGCTACCCCATCTGAACCTAGCATGATGTAGGGGCAGAAACCCTGATTCCAGCAATGTCTATCTAATTGGACATTTTCGTGTCATTTTGATGCAATCACGGTTTTATCTGATACAGATCTATTATGTGCTCAGCAGTGTCATGCAATCCCTTTCATCCGAAAGCGGGGAGTGTGAAGTCAGTGCTGATTGGGCACAGGGCTTTCGTAACATGTGACCCTATCCCTGTGCGAGAGAGTGCCGACAACACTGGCTGCCACCAAAGAGGAGTATGTGTTATCTTACTGGGGGCAATCATTCTGATTGAGGCGGGGTTGTCTGAGTAGTGGTCAACCCCTTTAACCTGCTATTTTTTCTTTTGTATTTTTCTGTAATTTACACATTTTGCCCCCCTT
Organism: Oophaga pumilio; assembly: GCA_009801035.1. Classification (NCBI taxonomy): domain Eukaryota; kingdom Metazoa; phylum Chordata; class Amphibia; order Anura; family Dendrobatidae; genus Oophaga; species Oophaga pumilio. The sequence goes on along the minus strand of VIAB01024425.1, from coordinate 11,439 downwards.
AAGCTCATAAGACCTTTAGGGGGTGGGCATTTTAAATATTTTTATTTTCATATTATTTCCCTTGTAACTGGAACTGGTATAATAGCCCTAGTTACAGGGTTAATTCAGCCTCCTGGCTGCATAGCAGAGATATGAGTCTCCGATGACCCAGCAGCTCCCGCTCCTTCCTTATTCACAGGAACCGCATGACAGCTGTGTATGTAGGAGGCAGCGCCTGTATACAGCAATAGGAAGAAGGCAGAGTTGGTAATAAACCGTATCCGCCTGTGACAAACAAGCTACATGATCACGTGATTTAGAATGTAACTGCAGAGTAGGAGCTGGACCGCCCAAATACTTAAAAGTCTCTTTATGGGCTGTCCGGAAGCAATTAAATAAGTTTTCTGGTGTGTTTAGTGCTTTTATTACAAAAAAAATCAGTTACAAAAACAATTTCAGTTACAAAAACAGTTTTTGCATTACATCAGTAGATCATCACTATTGTTTCCTTTTCTGGTATTTCCATATCATAGAGGTCTAATGCTGTTGAGTTTCTAGGTATTGGAAAACTCTCTAGAAATATGGATCCATTTATGGTTGAAGACTCTTTAGACTTTCTGTTGTCTCGGCTGATAACAGTAAGGCATGTTTTTTTCAACGTCTTTATTTGCACTTGTTACTAGACCCATAGATTTAACATTTGCCTGTGTATTATGCACAGAAAAAAAAGAACACTTTCCTATTTATATTCACAGCCTAAGATGCATGTTTGGCCCCATGGACAATTGTCCGGAGCTTCGTCAGAGATGATTGAATCGATTCTCAGGACCCTGGTCCAACCACAAAGTCTGAATTCTATTGCCACTGGCCAGGGAGCCCTACAAACTGCTTTCTACCTGCTGACCCCTTTGACTAGCCGGCCTTGCACAGCATTATTGTTGGCAGCATGACGCATACCCGATTGCTGCATGGCCTTTACAGTCTCATTGAGGCTACAGGCTCAAGTTTCTGGGCAGCATGGTAGCTCAGTGGTTAGCACAGATGCCTTGGGTCCTGGGTTAAAATCCCACCAAGTACAACATCTGCTAGGAGTTTGTATGTCCTTCCTGTGTTTGAGGGAGCTTCCTCCAGTTTCCTCCCACACTACAGAGACCTACTAGTAGGGAATCTGCATTGTGAGCCCCAATGGGGGCAGTGATGACATATATAACCGGTGACCGGTCTGCAAACTATCCTATGAGGAACGATTGGAGGATTTGGGAATGTATAGCTTACAAAAGGGGAGACTTACCGTAATAACTGTGTACAAACATCTGAAGGGCTGTCACAGTGTAGAGGGATCATCTTATTCTCATTTACGCATGGACATACGAGAAGCAATGGAATGAGTCTCAAAAGGAGAAGATACAGATTAGATATTAATAAAAAAAATGTTTGACAGTGAGGGTGATCAATGAGTGGAACAGGCTGCCACGAGAGGTGGTGAGTTCTCCTTCAATGGAAGTCTTCAATCAGAGGCTGGACAGACATCTGTCTGGGATGGTTTAGTGAATTCTGCATTGAGCAGGGGGTTGGACCAGATGGCCCAGGAGGTCCTTTCCAACCCTAACATTCTATGGTTCTATGATTTATTTGTATAACTTAAAGGGTACTTCCAGGCTCAATAAAAATGTCTACAGTCAAATTCTGACTTTAGTTTGTCAAATCGTGATGGTGGACAATGGGCATACTGTCAGGATTCCCCTCTAGATTCTCATCTACATCTCTCAACAGAACATTGAGGGAAATGGATGAGAATCTAGTCTGCACATGATGTAGGCATAACGGCTGTCATGTGACAACGTGAGGGGTAAAGCGTGATCCTGACAGCGTGCATGTAGCGTGACTACAGACATTTGTCTTGAGCCCAGAAAACCCATCTTAAAGACTGGCCATTAAGGAGATTTGTCTAACACGATTGACCAGATTCTTTTCAACGCATATTGATTTAAAACCTAAAATGCATATACATGACAAGACTTCACACATAGGCACCATCATTTTAGAAAGTCCCCCCTGCAGTATTCGAGCACATCTGATCGTTTTTAGTCTGAGCTTATTTCATTTATAGCTTATTGAACTTCGAGCTAATTGAATGATGGTCGGTTCAAAGCATCTGCCGTTCGGAAATCCTGTAGTTCTCTCACTGTCCAGATGGGTGTAATCGTTCCTTCAATTGTTTAAGAAAATGGTTTACAGATCTAGCAGTTGAAAAGTCGAGATGAATATGTTCTATATTACAACCCTAAAGGGGGCATTTTATTTCTGTAATTTTATGTATAACAGGTCATACACAGTGTAAGGATGTCTTGGGATCAGCAGTTCCTTTGGGTAAATGATCATCTTGATCGTCCACTTGTGTAATATTCTTGAGCTGCAACAGTATTTAAGTAGGTGGTACGTGACCTCTATGAAGGTCAGGACCCAAGGTTCCCTTCATAACATTACCCACAATATCACACGGGCTCTGGCCTCCATTTGCTATTTTGCTTCTTGGAGGAAAGCAATGTTGTGTAGGTGCTTTTGGCAATGTTCTGGGGTCAGCATGGGCGCTTTGGTTGGGCTGCAGCTAAGTAGACCCATACTGAGAAATCCATGATTCTGCTTTTTGGCACATTTCCATCATAACCTGAATTAACCATCTGTGTGTTTTCGGTGACCATGATCTTCTTATTCTTCCTTTGACCACTTATGGTAAGTAAGGTCATCATGGGAGTCACCTGGCAGATTGCTATGACTATCATGGCAGTCAGAACATCAAATTGCCCAGAACATCATGCTCCCTTCTTCCCTCCTTCCTTCCCATAGTGCATTCTGGCAACTGTTTAGGTGGGCAGAGCACACCCCCATCGGCAAATCTAATTTGAATGGAAATGTTAGACCCGACCCGCTTTTTTATATTACTCTACGGTCTAATTTTGCTCATTGTACAGGTGCTTTCAGCAATGGACATCAGTCCGCATGGGCAGTCTGGTCTGCAGCTATGTAGCCCCATCACACAAAACTCTACAATACTATGTAATCTGTCACCCTTCTTTCATAAACAGGATAAGTTTTTGAGCCCCTTCTGCTAAAAATGAATCAAATGACTAGTTTTTGCTTTTCATGCACATCAATGAGCCTAAGGCACCCATGTTTAAATTGCCAGTTCACAAATTGTCCTTCCTTGGACCACTTATGGTAACTATGTGTTTGGTTATCATGGCCATCAGCCAGGCAGAGTTTTATGGTCATCATTGCAGTCAGCTTGATAGGTTATCATGATGGTCATGGTAGTCGGTTTAGCAGGTTATCAGGGTCTTCATTGCATGCGGCCTGACAGGTTATCGGGGTCGTCGTGCCAGGCGTCCCGCAGATTTTTGGGGTCATTGTGCCAGTCTACCTGGCAGAGTTTTGTGACAGTCACCTTGGCAGGTTTTGATGAGTCATGGCATTTGGCCTGTCGGGTTATTGGAATTATCATGGTGATCAGCCTGGCAGGTTATCTGGATCAACCTGGCAGATCGTCATGGCAGTTGACGTGGCTGGTTATCCAGGTCATCATGGCAACCTGCTAGGCTATCAGAGGTCATAATGGCAGTCAGCTTAGCAGGTTATCGGAGGTCTTAATGGCAGTCAGCTTAGCAGGTTATCGGAGGTCTTAATGGCAGTCAGCTTAGCAGGTTATCGGAGGTCATAATGGCAGTCAGCCTGGCAGGTTATCGCAGGTCATCATGGCAATTGGCCTGGATGGTTATCAGGGTCATCATGGCAGTCAGCCTGGCAGGTTATTGGGGGCTATTATGGCAGTCGAAATGGTAAGTTGTTGGGGTCGGCCTGGCAAATTATTGGAGCCATTATGGCAGTCCGCTTGGCGGGTTATTGGGGGTCATCTTGACAGTCGGTCTGGTAGGTTGTCGGGGTCGTCATGGTAGTCACCCTGGCAGATTATTGGAGTCATTATGGCAGCCTGCCTGGTAGGTTATTGTGCTTGCTGCGGAGGAGATGGTAGATCTCTTATCCAGTGTTCTCTACTATAACTCCATATCGGTTTCCATTAGTACTTGTGTAATGACGCGCACTGTGTGTGTGCCAGGGTCTAAGTAACCCAGTGTACGCTGAGCAATCAAAGGCGAGATTAGGCGTTCACTCCGTACATATTATCTTTCCTCTGCTCCCCTCCCACATTAGTGTTTGTAGAAATGATATAATTCACTTTCCTATGTAATGTAAGAGAAGTGATAGGAATCAGTTGGTATGTACTTAATTAGCTGCAGTGTGTATGGAATATTGTATGGTGCTCTCCTGTTTCAGGCTACAATTAAGGAGGAAGCATGCCTCCCTCGTGCAATTCCAAATCATGATTTTTCTTGGCAAGGTGGATCTGACGTATTGGGGTGTATGACTTGATGAACAGGGTCCTTTCCTTTACATCTATTTCACAGATAAAAACTGCTTACAGCAGCTAGCAAGACACTTAGGTTAATTTTAAAGTGCTATTCCCTGTAGACAGCATCCACCGACACCACATTTTATACGGACGATGATTGATTTTACTGTATTAATTTTTCCTGCCGTTTTTTGCTTTACGGATAGCTAGAATTAGCTCCCCTCAGTTCCTTGGTTCATAAATCCCATATCTACAGTAATAGTCCTTGAAGGGGTTGTCTAACCTTAACAATCACTTTTCAGGCTGCATTGAATGCTTAATATTAAAATTGGACATACTGACCTTCTGTCCACTGCGTGGATCTAGCACACCTCGTTCTATTGTTCTGCAGCATGACCAGTCATGATGATGTCTTACTCTTCAATCGTCTGATTGTTTAGATCTTGGATGCGCCACCTTTCCTGTCACCTGACTTTGCCACTTCCTGTCCCGCTGCAGGGCACCAAAGCGGCCTGTGCAAATTTCAAGGTGGTGGCAGTAGATGGTATACCTGATTATGGTTAATGCCATCTATACCACCAGTAAAGTTTTTGTTTAGTTTTTATTTTAAATTCAGGCCAGGCAGCTTATTTTAGGGGTCCGTACACTTTCGGTAGCCATGACTTGAGCGCTTCGTTGCTCAACCGCTATTCCTAAGTAGTCATTAAGAAATTACCTATTGTTCAAGTCAGGTTTTTGTATTACATGTAAAATTGGCAATTCTTTCCACATGGGGGTGTATCGTAAATGAGGTAGGGTGGTCTGAGTAGTGAACAACCGCTTTTAATTCTTTCCCCACTTGACAAAGCATATGGTGCGAAACGCACATTGTACATGGTTGATATTTGGATTCTCTTCTCCCCATCCACTTGGCTTTGATTATTTGGGTGGGCTATCTGTGCGGTTCTATGTTCATATTTATCTTAATTTTATCTGTTTAATTGGTGCCTCACTTCTTATTGGTCAGACATGTAACTCTCGTATGCTGGTAGATGTGATTCATTTTATTGGGTCCGTTTTGTTCCATCGTTCCTTTTATAGTGCGGATTCCCTGTTTTAATCAATGTTATTCTCGCCAGCACATGGTTAGTACGTTCGGTTCTCATGCAAAGTGAAGATTCTTGATTCTAAGGTTTCATTTACACGTTTTCCAAAAATCCGCCAGACCGATCACTTCGACAGGTGCAAGTTTTGGAGAACTTATTGGTGGGAAATGTCCGCTAAGAGAAAATGCTAAGGGAGTGCTGGGTTTTTTGGAAAGAATTGGAATTGCAGCTCATCCTCATTCACGTGAATACATCTGAACTACAGAGCCAGATGCCGGCTCTGTAGCTCTGTAGTTCAAAAACCCCATTTTTTATTTTTTTATTTTCTTAAATAGTCCTGGAAACTCTGTATAAATAGCCAGCAATGTGCGCCAGTGTAAAATAATCTGTTGTAAACCTTTTTCTCTTTGAGAACCTAATTTTTCTTCCTCAATAACCATAGGTGTTAATTTAGCATTTCGACATGGTTGACTTTTTGGAAAATTTGCTGTAGAGTAAACATTAAGCGGCTGCTGTTTTCCATTCCTAAATATTGTTACAATGTATAGACAGTGGCTTGATTGGCATCTCACATTCAATATACTGAATTTTAAATTGCTCTGCGCTAATTAGTCTGGAATTGGTCCTGTATGCCATCACCGCTGGAAGAAATGTCAGCGCCCGGGATCAACGACTTGTTGAGAAACAGAAAGGACAAATTGACGACTGGTACTTTGGAAGTGTTTGGTTTGTGTCACTGTCATGGCTGACATGTTACCCTCATGAGAACCATGTCCAGGGGGCACACAGTAACTACCAAGGCTGTCACCTATCCTGGCAGCTACACGAAGGTTCAATAAATCTCACTGCTCATTTTTCAATGTTGTTTTAAATGTGTCAGAAATCACGTGAAAATGATGACACTCACTATTAAAGTTGATGGGCAGATTTTTTTTTTTCTATTTTTGTAAGGAAAGTTCACAATTTATGGCGATTTTATGTTTTTTTGTCCAATTTTGTAAGCTACAATTGTAACATGGCAAAATGAGAGTTGTGGGTTCGAAAGTATCCGGACTCTCCCACTGGTGGTGACCGGTGACCATGATGTCTTGTTGCCTTTATCCTTAGTTGCCACCAATCTCTTATTTCGGTACAGGGAAACAAGAAGAATTTTACATCTGATGCCCCATTTGTATCATCCGGCTACTAGTGAACCCACAACTTAAACTTTACCATGTAAAGTGGGTCAAGATTAGATACGGTATTGGGAAAAGGAAGACTGAGATGTCCATAGCAAGCCACCTGTAGTCTTGTTGGGTGACATCTTGTATTTTTCTCTCACCCATGATCGCACCACGGAGATAGGGGATCTGCCCTTCAAGATCAGGAAACCTATAGGGTAAAAGGGCGTTACTTCTCCCACACATCAGTTGGTTTCTTGTCCTTGACAGGGGAACCTTGTCTGGATGCATCGGCAGTACCTTAGGAACATCAGAAGATTTCCCAGGCCTGACCGGTTGGTTCAGGCAGTGGCTCCATCCCTGCTGTGGCCGGTGCAGGGGTCATGGAAGCACCACAGCTGGTCCAGGGGGAGCTTGGCTGATGTACGGGCTCGAGTGAGTGGTGCCAATTTTTGTGGTCGGCTTGCTACCCCTCATCCCTTGTCTGTGCATGTGCAGGGCGCGCTTTCAGGAAGGCGCACCGGTGATATTTGACCTGGAGGCAATTTTTCACCTGCAGGTGGGACCGGAAGGATGTGTCAGTGGAGGGATATGCCATATCTGTCTAGTCCCGCATTTAAAATGCAATTAGACCGCTAGCAGAGCGGGTTCTTTGCTCCGGCAGTCCCTCAGCTATAATGAAGGCGCCACAGCTGGAGCTCCAGTAGGAACATGCGGACCGGTTTCATGGCAACAGCAGCGGTAATCGCTCCAGTGGAAAACGTGGAACCCAGTAGTGACAGTAGGACCAACCAGCAAAGCCACAGCTGCAGCAAAGTGGATCCTAATAAGATGGAAGAGTCCACAACCTCCAGAGGGGAGCTTTCTGGTGATGTGATTCCTTCTCCGAATCCAGTACCCTTGCTAAACCTCGGAGTGGTAAGTGATCCTCATGAAAACTCTCTTTATAATAGGAATTATCTTGTCATTTTATTGTCTGGAAAAAGCTAGGAAGCATATAATGAAGGCTAGTCACAGGGAGTTTGCGCTGTGTAAAGAAGGGTTGCCTGGTTGTTTGCGGAAAAGACTTTGTCTTGTGTTGAGCAGCCAGTTTGTGAAGAATCCCCTAACTTCACCTCAGAGTTAAGATCCATTATTATGGTGGAGATCAAGAGTTCCCTGAAGTCCCTAAGTCATGAGGAAGAGTAGGAAGGCTAAGAAGCCAAGGAGGTTTCCCCAGAGTCAGAAGAATGCCACAGGTCATAGGGTGAATACCAAAATACCTGTCGAGAGGTGCAGAAGTCTCATTGACAGTTACAGGAATCGTTTGATTGCAGTGATTGCCTCAAAAGGTTGTGCAACAAAATATGAAGTTAAGAGTGCCATCATTTCTGTCCAGTCCTATTTCATGAGTTTTATTTTTTTTTTTTAATTCTGTGGAAGCATGGCTGAAAAGCAATGTCTGACTTTCATTTGTTCATTTTCATAGATTTTTGATTTATAATTACTTTTGTCAGATTAAAGTTATTTCTTTGACCATTGTGGGTTTTTCTGTCATTAAACGAGGGTTACCAACAATATTGACCACGTGTGTATTTGTATTCGGAATCCTCCTCTACTTCATCATCGGATGGCGGTACAGTTGGACGAGTGTGCTTTCCTGTAGAAGAGAGGGATAGATTAGTTAAGGCAGTTAGACCCACAATAGGTATTGTTGATCCTAAAGCCCAAAGCTCTGTCCAGGATAGCAAGTTTTTTGGGGTCTGTAACAAAGGAAGAATTAATGAAAAACACTTTGCCCTCAGCAGGAGAGAATGGAAGAAACGCGTAAAAAGAGGTTATTTTCCTTCATCATTTAAGAGAAAATTACCCTTTCATGAGGCATCTTAATCACCTAGGAATAATGCCCTGTAGTTTGATGTAGCACCCAGCCACCTCAGCTAAATGTACTGCTAGGTCTTTAATTGGTTGGATCAACTGGAAAGTCAGCTGAAGGTTATCGTGGTTAGGGATAGCATTTTGGCCAGAATTTAGTTTCTCTCTGACCCATCAGCGGATTTAACAAGATTGGCAGCTAGATCAGCAGCACTCTAAAATGCTGCAGCCCATAGAGCTTTCTGATTAAAGTGCTGGACGGCGGATATTCAAGCCAAGTCTTGTGAAGGGGAATTCTTATTTGGCTCAGTTTTGGATGACATTTTGGAGAAGGCAGGAGACTCCAAGAAAGGATTCCCTAAATTATCCATTCCAACTTATAAAAAATACTTTCCGATTAGAAGTTATAACTGGAGCTGATTCCCCCAGAGATCAGGATAAGTGGGATGACTGGAGGAAAAAGAGTAGAGATTTTATGTTCAGGGTCTATCTGTGACTCCAGTCCCTGGGTAGAGGAAAGGCTTTCCCTTTTTTCCCTGCCTGGGGAAAAAATATCTTCAAGCAGCTGGATTCTCAACTTCTTGAGGTTTTAAGCCGGAACTTTATAATGACGTCTCCTTGGTCTTCTCCGGACGAGCAGCTAGCCTTTGGAATTGGAGACACTGGACACTGTATGACAGACTTTCAGGATAATAATCAATTTGAGGGGGCCTGAACAGATTCCTGAAAATGCAGGCATTCAAGATGGAAGCCATAAGATCAGCCATAAAAGTCCTTTTTCCGGACTGTTATATAGCGGTTCAGGATCTGAAAGATGTGTGTTATCATGTGCCAATTCATGTGAAATACCAGAAATTCCTCAGGGTGGTGGCCGTTGCCATAAAAGAAGAACTCAAAAAATTCCATTTCAGGGCCTTTCTGTTCGGGCTGCCAGTGGCCCCTTGTGTCTTTACAAAATAATAGCGGAAGTGACCGCTCACCTTCAGGAAAAGCACATGCTAGTTGTCCTATTTCTGGATGATTTCCTAATTGTAGGCAGATCAGCTGATCACTGCAACGTCCATTTAGAAGCGGTCAGTGCTACCTTGAAGAACTTAGGGTGGCTCTTGAATCTAAAAAAAATCTAGACTAGAGCCCCTAGGAATACTAGTCTTTTTACGTCTTATGCTGGACTTCATAAATCAGGTGTGATGTCTTCCAGATGGAAAGAATATGCAGTCGGGTATCATAGGCGATGTCTTTGCTGGGTTCTCTGATCTCTTGTATCCCACCAGTTTCATACCAGAAAGTTGCAGTAAGACGTTCTGAGGAAATTATTCACCTTGAAAGGTCATCTGGAAAAGAGATTGTTATTCCCAATAACAACTCATTCAGTTCTTTAGCGGTTAAATATGGGAAATTTAGCCAGAGGGATACCTTGGGTAAAGCAAATCAGTCAATTTTTAGTCGAATTGTGGACATATGGGGCTTGCCTGTAGACCTATTTGCTAACAGACAAATTGGGTAAGTGGAATAGTTCTGTTCTCTGAATCCCAGAGAAATTCTTAATCAGATAGTTACAATCTAGTGGATGCTTTTCCACCAGTGATACGAATACCAGCAGTCCTAAGGAAAATCAGGGAAGACTGGGCGAGAATCATCCTGATAGCCCTCTTTTGTCCCAAGAGGCCGTGGCTTTCCTGGATGAGACTGCTGTCTGTCACCGAGCCATGGATGGTACCAGAGGTGCCGGATCTTCTCTCCCAGTCACTGGTGTGGCATCCTCAATCGGCCAGCCTACATTCGACAACATGGAACTTGAGAGGTGGCTATTAAGGGACAGGAGTTTTTCTCCTAGCCTGATTTCTACCTTACTCCAGAGTAGGATGGCAGTCACCACGAAAATCTATGGTAGGACCTGGCGAGAGTATTTATCCACTTAAGGAGCAGAGCTGTGGGATGGAGTATCAGTCAATTCTATTTTAGAATTTCTCCAGAAAGGTTTATAACAGACTGTCCACTAGCACACTTAAAGTTCAGGTGTTGGCCCTTGGAGCCCTATATAATTATGACCTGTGGGGTAACGATTTGATTTCCCATTTTATCAAAGCTCACTCCAGATCATGACCAATTCCCAAGCCAAATACACCCCCTTGGGATTTAAATCTGGTTCTGACAGATTCTCCCATTGAACCTATAGACTAAGTATCACTGAAGATCCTCTTACTGAAGATGGTCCTTTTAGTGGCCTTAACGTCAGCTCGCATTGTTAGCGATATCCAGGTCCTGTCAGCAGGTCTTACCTTTACTCAAATCCTGGAAATAGTCATTTTTAAAGCTTATCTCCCTAAAGTAGCTTCCAGGCTCCATAGGACTCAAGAAGTTGTTTTTCCATCTTTCTGTACTAATCCCAGAAATTACAGAGGAAAAACTTCATATGCTAGACGTCAAAAGATGTCTGATGTAGTGCTAAAGGTTAATTTCTCTGTAATTCTCTCTGATGGTGCTGTCATGGGTGAAAGGAAAAGGTGTAATTACTCACTGGTAAATGGGATTTTTCAGAATCCATGGCAGCACCCTTAAGTTCCCTCCCATCACTTGTATGGGTGAACACTATTACATTTCTGGTCTGGGGTCACTTAATTCTTAAGGAAATCATGCAGTTTTGGTGATTAATATTGTTTGTAAATAACCATTTGGAGGTCCTCTCATGCTCCAATGAGAGTCGCCAACCTTTTATCTTGTAGGCTTCTTGTCCTTGAAGGGCGGATCTCCTCTATCCGTGTTACTGTTATGGGTCCTTAAAACTCCTATTACCGGTAAGTAATTACATCTTTTTAGGCTTTGGCATTTTTTGACAGGCTTTTTTATTTATTATTTTTATGCGCCATTTATGTACCAGTTAATCATGTCCACCCTTAGACGTCTCTTCTCAAAACTAAGTAAATGTAATTGTTTTAGTTGGATTTCATCA
>VIAB01024424.1:0-10167 GCA_009801035.1 Oophaga pumilio | reverse complement strand
GGACTATGGGATGGAGGATAATCTTTAAAATTTGTTATAACTTCAGTTAGTTATTAAATATTTAGAAAAATGTGAGTGGTGTACTAACTTTTGTGCTATACTGTGTGTGTATATACAGTTGTGTGAAATACTGTTTGCCCCCTTTCTAATTTCCTATTCTTTTGCTTGTTTGTTCCATTTAAATGTTTCAGATCACCAAACAAATTTAAATTTTAGACAAAGATAACACAAGTAAATACAAAATACAGTTTTTAAGTGAAGGTCTTTATTATTAAGGGAAAAAGAAATCCAAAGCTACAGGGCCCTGTGTGAAAAAGTGTGTGCTCCCTCCCTTAGAACATTATTTGTCTCTCTGCTGCTGCTCTACAGTACTTCATTGAATGGTGAAAAGTGTGGAAAAAGAATTTCCAGCACCTATAGTGCTGGCAAAATGCTGATAAAAAGGAATGCTCTCTCCAAAAAAGTGAATGTCAAGTTACAAAGCATGATAATCAAATGAGTTTCTTGACACAATAGACTAGTAAACTCAGCATGTCTAATTCAGCATATTGTTTAATTTTTGCAATGTGCCTGTTGAATGCATAGCAGCAAGGGCTGTATAATAAGTAGTTAATGGGGAAACAAGTGAACTAAAGGCTTATGATTTTTTTTTCATTTCTTAAGAAAACATTAGGTTTGGCTGTGATGTATTGACATTCTGTGCTCATAGTTGTGACATTTGGTGTTAAGTTCTTCTGAGCCCCAAAGAAAACATTTGTGACCTTATTAACATGCATTATACTTAGCTGATAAGTTTAACATCTACTGACACAAGAGGCTGGAGATGACGATTTCACAACAACATTGTTATTTTACATTAAAATGTTGCCAAATTTGCATCACACCGTCCATCAAGGTTCACTTAAATCACTGGGCATTTGACAATTATTTACATTTAATATTTGTTATGCAAACTAATCCAAGAATAAAGGTTCTGTTTGATTTTCCTCTAAGCTCTGCTGCTGAAGAACAATATACAGTAGGACACGAATAGGTCATTATTGCCATATGCGGATGCTTGGATATCGGCCAGCATCGTCAAGACTGATCATTTTAGGTTGCAAAATTACTCAGTGAAACACTATAGTCATTTAATGGCTAATGTTTAACCTTCTCTCACACAATAGGGCACAAAAAGGCACTTTCCGATTGATGTACCCATCCCAGTGTTTCTGATTCACACTTGACCTCCTTTACAAATCGACTAATGTAAAAACTGTTTGAAAACAGAAAGACGTAGGAGAAATCATTTCAACATCCCAGGGCATTGAACAGTCATAAAATAAAATGTAATTTTAAAAAAAGACAATTTCATATAAAATGAGAATTAGGAATAAATAGGTAATTCTTCACTAGATATGTTTTTGTTTTCTTGTAGACACTGCAATTGCATTTTTCAGTTTTAAAAATAAAACACAGCTGGACTTCAATGAAGGAGTAGAACCATCTCAAGGAGGATCACAAGGAAATGGACAGCATGTGACGTAAATATGAGCGTCTGAGCAAAGGGTCTGAATACTTATGACCATGTGATATTTCAGTTTTTCTTTTTAAATAAACTTGCAAAAATTTCTACATTTCAGTTTTATCAGTCCAGATGGGGTGCAGAGTGTACATTAATGAGAAAAAAATGAACTTTTTTGAATTTACCAAATGGCTGAAATGAAACAAAGAGTGAAAAATTTAAAGGGGTCTGAATACTTTCCAAACCCACTGTATATCTGAGATTTTATGAACAAAAATGAGCATACTGAAACCATATATGATGCAAACAGAGGATCAGATCCTATGTTGCAGAATGGGGTCACTAGGTGATGAAGGTGATGAAGGATTAAGAGAAACTATTTTAAGAGTTGTGAGATACCAGAAAGCAGAAGGAAATAGGAAGAAAAAACTTGAGTCACTCTGAGACAATGATAAGTGTCAATCAGCCTTTCACAATATGAAAAATTACAGTTGAGTCAACCGACATCCTAATCCCTTTTTAAAGGGAATAGAAATAGTAATATTTACTGTGAAAAATGAAAGTCAAAATTTGTAGACATTCATAAAAGACGAACAGCAAGAGCCAGTTGAAATGGGTGAAAAAAAATAAAGGTCTCATAAACCAAACATTAAGAGCGCTGTGCATTTTTTAGACATTACATAAATAATGTGGAGAAACCTAGACTTCAAGATTTAGGAACCAATTTATTCAGACTAACATTATACACACCAGTCTATATGAAGGGACATTTAGGAGTAGGATGCGCTAAATTCATTGAGAGGAACACGACACCTAAAGCACCACTCCAGCATTTTTTTTCTATTTTACCATTGGAATAAATTGTAATATAAGTTCAATGAACTTAGTATTATAATATTAGCACTACACTCCCCTTCAGTTGTTCCCAGCACTGTTCTGGTCCTGTGCCACTATCTTGTGATGGCAACTTCTGACTGATCAGAAGTGAAAGGTATCGGTCACAAGTTCTCTATGGAAGTTTATGAAAGAGTTTTTCAGACTCTCATAGACTTACATTGAGTGGTGACTTCCTGCTCACCCAGCAAACACTGGAGCGAACCGGCAGGTCACAAACTGCAGAAGACAAGAGGAGCGGCGTCGATAACAGATGAAGACGTGGCTGGTATGTATAATACTAAGGGCAGGGAACTTAGCTCAATGATACCACTCCAGCTGAAAAATAACACTGAAGTGGTGCTTTAATGAAATCGGCACATCAGTGGCGTATGCCTTCTTATGCCTTGCCAGAAATGTTTGTCAGGTCAGGGACTGGAGTAACATTTCTGCCATAAAAAATGTCACCACTCCTAATGAATGTGACGGGCAGGCATAGACACACCCTTCACTGGTGGAGCTGCCGGAAACAGGAAAATGTTGCAGAATTTTTGTGCAGCTCGATGTTATATGATAAATTTGTGATTTTTCAAAGCACTTTTAGAAACATTTTGATAAATCGAGTATTTAAAGAGTAGCCAAAACAATCCAACTCTGTACCTACCTACTACAACTATCTATGGATAAAATTACCATTACTTGCCTCCTCCAGAAAGGCATCTTTGCCTGTTTATCACCTTGAGGTATTACAGTATCTGTTAATTCACGGTTGCCACCATAACTTGTGTAACTCATCTGGCTCCATCCTTCCTCTATAGCCAGTTCCCTTTGTGCTATTGCACGCTAGTGTTATACTATGGGGCAGTGAAGATCAGCGATTATTTTCTCATGCCGATTCGCCATGTGAAAACCACCACAGAATGCTGTGAGTGCATCCGAGAATCGGATTGCACGCACCCATACAAGTCTAAAGGTGCGCGTGAAAAACCAGACTGCACTCAGATATTATCCGAGTGCAGTCCGATTACCGCTGACGCCAGCAATGGAGGAAATGGAGAAATTAATTTCTCCGTCTCCTCGGAACCTGTGTTGCGATTCTCTCATGCGAGAGAACCAGAGCACAGTGAACTTGACAATCGGATCAAACTCTGACAGAGTTTGAACCAAGCGTCATTTGCATAATCGGTCAATTAAGGAATTTGCTCCTCAGACCTTGTGGAGGTATCACAACACAGAACCAGACCCCAATCAGAGGATAATAAAACTTTCACACTCCTTATCTATGAACTGTTCCAATGTTTATGGCCACAACGGTTTATCCTTCTCCCATAATGACAGTTCTGCTTCACGTCACTTGTCTTATCTACTGCATTATTTCTCTGCTGTGTTGTGTATAAATATGTGATTCTTCAGATTTTGTATTAGTCTTTGCCTGATGAAGAGACCTGAGTAGTCTCGAAAGCTGCAATTTGTTACCATCTTTGCAGTTAGCCATTAAAAGGTATCAACCACTGAGGACTCTCAATTCTAAATATTTTACTACTAATATTTATCTACTGACTAACACGGTAAAAAAATATATATCTTTCCTGTAACATAATAACTCAATTGTATTGCAATATTAGATCATGTCTGGAATTCATACCAGAAGGAACTCTGGTCTGCAATAATAATAATCTTTATTTTTATATAGCGCTAACATATTCCGCAGCGCTTTACAGTTTGCACACATTATTGCAATTTAAATATCCAAAAAGATTCCATGTTTAAGATTTTTCTTTTTAGACCACCCCCTTCTTTTTGGTTTGAATACCCTCTCGATGCCACAAAATTTTAGAGAATTTATATTACTTTGGCGATTCTGAAATAAATGTTTTGAAACAGGTGAAGTGTTCAGAGCTGTGGAGCTGACGGCATCAGACAGGTATCTCCTGATACATTATTTGAGCAGTCCAGTAGTGCAACTTGCATATTGCAGGTTACACTTGTATTTTGGTGTCTCTAATAAATCCTCGTCATACACAAACTAATGGCTGGAGGTATAGAATATATATTTTTTAAATAGAGAAGCTTCCATAGTCAATGGGATAGACAGGAGCTTCTATCAGATCGTTCCACAGTAAATAATAATAATAATCCATTTATAACATTCTCTACTCAATATAGTCCCAATACCCAGAAATAATTTTATACATAGAGCTTTGCTCTGCGGTGAGTCCCGCATTAGTCCCATCAGCCGATGCCAGTGACCGGAGGTAAACTTTATACATATGATCACAGCTGAGGGCTTACACTGTCTGACTTGATGATTGCATCCGAGCCAGGGACGGCTCCTTGCGAACTGCTTCTCCAAACAGGGGGCACAAGAATTCAGCGAGCTGACTCTCCTTGTCCCCTTTCCCTCCTTGTATTTGTTTGATATGACTTGCGTTTATTTGTGAAAAAATAAGATTTGGTGGAAATTTGGCAATTTTCAAACTTTTAATTTTTATGCCCTTAAAGCAGAGATATATGTCATACAAAATAGTTAATAAATAATTAGAGATGGGCAAACTCGAACAGTAAAGTTCAGCGTCTGTACCAAACACCTACTGTTCCGGTACAAACACCGAACACGGACGTCACCATGAATTCTGTGTTACTGTTCGGGTTCGGCCTCCCGAACACCGGGTTTTTGTCGCGCTGTCATGTGCATGACAGGGTAGCAAACACTGCTTCTGATAAAATCATTACCGCCAGTAATAAAATCATTACCGCCGGTCAGACAGCCGTGGTTCCCACCCTGTCAAATGACAGCGTGAGCCCGCAGCTGTGATCATATGTATAAAGTTTACCTCCGGTCGCTGGCATCGGCTGATGGGACTACTGTGGAACTCACCGCAGAGCCAAGATCTACAGTGATCTCAGCTGAACTGCGGTGAACTCAGTGACTTTTTCTCACGGTGCAGAGGTCACCGTAGTTCAGCCCAGCTGGGAATGCAGCCTCAGTGACCAGTAGTAACCTCAAAGAGGTTACCGCTGCTCACTGATGCTGTGCTCGCATGGACGGTCACATCTTGGCACCATACAGGTTGAAAACTATTTAATCCCAGACAGGGATTACAGCATGGGACAGAACGTCAGACAGGTGAGGGACATTGTTGTTTTTTTTATTTTTGCTTTATTACAGGGGACGTTGGCATCAATGGAATGGGAGTTAGGTAAATATAACTCCTGTTTGTTATTTTTAAATAAAAATGTAAAAATGTGTTTTGATTTGATTTCAATTAAATAAGACATTATACTTGCTGTGTGTTTATTTAACATATAACTATAGGATTAGTAATGGATAGGTGTCTTATAGATGCTTCTCTATTACATACAAACACGTGGGCTTGATGTCACCAGACAATACAAAGCTGACATCAACCCCACAAATTTTACCCCACTTGCCACTGCTACAGGGCAAGTGGGAAGAGTTGGGGAAAGTGCATCTAATACATGTGCCATGTAGCTACAGGCTGCAATTTTTAGGCTGGGGCGACCAATATCCATGGCCCCTTACCAGCTTGAGAATACCAGCCCCCTACTCCTCTCAGCCGCCGCCTGCTCTCACTGTTATTAGTGGAAGCAGGTAAGGGCTGATGGGAGTAGGCTGATGGCGCCTGCCATTGCTGTTATCAGTTGAGTATAGCTCTCATTATTCTCCCCTGCTCGCGCTTATTGCCGGCAGAGTGGGGGAGAATGATGAGAGCGGTCTGCTTCTCAGGTGCGGGTATGTGTCACACGCATTACATTCCTGTGTGTCATCATGTTCCGATAGATGCTACTGCGCAAGTGCTGCTACTATTTTACTGCAGCCAAATTATTTCTTTTCTCTAGCAAAATGGCACCGGCGGTGCTTGAGCAGTAGATGCTACTGCACAGGCGCCAGCACGATTTTGCTACAGAAAAAAAAAATTGGCTGCAGTAAAATGGCACCAGCACTTGTGCAGTAACATCTATCACGTTCTAATAGATACTACAGCGCAAGCACTGCCAGCACTATTTTGCTACAGAAAAACAAAATTTGGCTGCAGTAAAATAGTGCTTGCACATTAGCATCTATCAGAACATGATAGATGCCATTGCACATGCACCGCTGCCATTTTGATGAAGGTAATTTTTTTTTACCTGGCAATATTATAGGCATAATGCTTTACATGTTAGCGCACCATTTTGCTCAATGTAAATTTATTTTTTCTAAACCCACCATTGTATATGTAGTATGTAAAATAGAGGGCAGGTCACTGAAAGATCAGTGACCTGTCATAAGCCCATACAGATGAATATGTAAGCAGAGCACCACATAAATCCCCACCCCTAGTCTGCCCCGAAGCACAACAATCTAACTAACTGTAAATAAAGATTAAACAGCAACCACAAGTTGGATTTCATCAATCAAGGTATCATTTTAATCAGTATAAGGCCGGGGTCACACATGCAAGAAACTCGCATGATTCTCGTGCGAGTCTCTTGCATGAACACCCGGGCACTGCTGCAGGCACTCGGACCTGAGCATGTGGCTGCATGTAATTCTATGCAGCCACACGCTCCCGTCTGAGTGCCGGCGGCAGTGCCGCGTGTTCATGCGAGAGACTCGCACGAGAATCGTACGAGTTTCTTGCATGTGTGATCCCGGCCTAACAGTGCAAACCTGACAGTGTTTGTAATTTACTGAGCAAAATCCTGCTGACAGGTTCGCTTTAAATCTCATTTGACAAGTGTTAGCCCATTCAGTTATCTTATTCAGCATGTTTTGTAATATTTTAACATCAAAGTCAAATTTTAATGTCCTACATAGTTTGGTGTCGTCAGCGAAGACCGACACTTTATTCTCAATCTCATGCAAAAAATTATTAATAAAGAGATCTGAGATTTCTCCTGAGATAACCCATATGTGGGGGAAAACTACTGTTTGACTGCACTGCAGGGCTCGGAAGGGAAGGCGCTCCATTTGACTTTTGAACCCAAAGTTTGCAGGAATCACTAGCAGATGTCATGTCACATTTGGAGAGCTCCTGATGTGCCTAAACAGTGGAAACCCCCTGCAAGTGACCCCATTTAGGAAACTAGACCCTTCAAGAAATGTATCTAGATGTGTGGTAAGCACCTAAAACCCCCATATGCTTCACAGAAGTTTGAAACACTGAGCCGTGAAAATAAAAAAAAAAATCTAATTTTTCTCACAAAAATGTTCTTTCAGCCCTGATTTTCTTTTATTTTCACAAGAGTAACAGGAGAAATTGCACATAAAATTTGTTGAGCAATTTCTCCTGAGTACGCCGATACCCCATATGTGACGGAAATTTACTGTTTCATTGCACGGCAGAGCTTGGAAAGGAAGGAGCACCATTTGACTTTTTGAATGCAAAATTGACTGGAATCATTGGAGAATGCTATGTCAGGTTTGGAGAACCCCTGATGTGCCTAAGCAATGGAAACCCTCCACAAGTGACACCCTTTTGAAAACTAGACCCCTCAGTGAATGTATCTAGATGTGTGGTGAGCACCTTGAACCCCTAGGTGCTTCACAGAAGTTTATAACTTATAATTTTTCCTGCAAAAATGTTCTTTCAGCCCCAATTTTTTTATTTTCACAAGGGTAACAGGAGAAATTGCACCATACAATTTGTTGTGCAATTTCTCCTGAGTACACTGATACCCCATATGTGGTTTAAAACTACTTTTGAGGTACAGTGCAAAACTCAGAAAGGAAGAAGCGCCTTTATGCAGTTCAGATTTTGCTGGAATGGTTTGAGGGAGCTATGTCACATTGGCAGAGCCCTTGAGGTGCCAGAACAGCAGACAAACCCATAAGTGTTGTCATTTTACAAAGTACACCTATCAATGAATTAATCTAGGGGTGCAGTGAGCATGTTTACACCACATGTGCCAAACAGAATTTTATACCATTGGGCAGTGAAGAAAGAAGAATTACAGTTTTACCTCTCAAATGTTGTTTTAGCTCCAAACTTTTAATTTTTATAAAAGTTAATAGAAAAAAACAGACCTCTCAGTTTGTTATGCAATTTCTCCTGAGTGCGCCAATACCATACATGTAATTGGGAAATACTTTTGAGTCACAGTGAAAAACTCAGGAGGGCCATAATTTAATACCATGACCTACTGGGAGAGCCACTAAGGTGAAAGAACAGCAGAACCCCTCATAATGAATTCATCTAAGGTGCAGTGATCATATATCATATTGACACCAGGGCTGTGTAAATTATACACCTTTGGAAATTTATCGACAACTATAGTGTTGATTTTGATTCCATGGGTGTTTTCCAGAAACAAGTAGCAGTGGATGTTACCGAGTGAAAATTGCAAATCTGCTATTGTAGTGCCCGTACATTGTAGTGCCCAGTATATACTTCTGGAGACATGCACCCGTAAATTAGGCGGGCTCTCATCGCTAAAGAAATGCCATACATGTGGACACTAAATGTGGTTTAAGAACACTGTGGGGCTCAGAATGGAGAGGGGCATTTTGATTTGAGAGTGCAGAAGCCCCCCATATATTTGCATTAGCAGATGACGGACCTGAGTGGGGACTTATTTTTTGTGGACTGAGTTGAAGCTTTTATTGGGAACATTTTATATAATGTTTGGAATCTACACTGAACACTTATATCAGGGTTTCTATCTAAATCTCCAAATTATGTAATTCAGATGAAACCCGAGGGATCCATTCACTGTATTGAGGCAGCAGAGTTACTCTGGACTGTGTCTAGCCTCAGTTTTGCGGTGTCCTACTTTTCAGGGGTGCACAAAACTGTGGCCGATGGCACTTTTATGCACGCCTAAAAAGACGGACACTGCAGGATCATAGGCCAGATGGCGTCCACAGTGCCTCCATCTGCCTTATTATAGGGAATCTTCTGCTGGGGGTTCACGTATTTCAGAGATTTCATACTCCAGTGTAAGCGCTCAGCGCAGGATAAATGTAAGCCGAGCATTACTGTGATCTTTGGGAGGCAGAAATAACAAATCAATAACAGGTCAAGAACTGGTTTTATTTTTTACGCTGTTCCTCGTGCGGTATAAGTGATTAGACAACTTTATTCTTCAGGTCGGTGCGATTACAGCAGTACCAAATTTATATAGTTTTTTTTAATGTTTGGCTGCTGTGACACACTAAAAGACGCTTTTTTCTTTTTGCAACGCCATATTTTGAGAGCTATAATTTTTCCATATTTCTGCAGACAGATTCATGTGAGGGCTTGTTTTATGAGGGAAGAGATGATCAGGCAGAATGAACAAAAATAAGAAATTCAGGAATTGTTTTTTTTAATGTCTGTGTGTAGTAATATAGATAAGGCAGCTTCATTCTTCGGGTCAGTACGTGATACTACATTTATATAATTTTGTTTTGGCGCTTTAACACAATAAAAACTATTTTATAGAAAAAAATTATTTTTGCATTAGTTTAATATAAGAGTTCTTACTTTCTCATTTTTCCACTGATGTATGTTGCTTGTTTTTTGCAGGATAAGATGACATTTTCAGCAATAAAATTTTTGTTTACATTTGTCTTTTTGATCGTGTTTTTTCGTTTGTGTATTTTGATCGTGTTCAGTGGCATGATGAAAAAAGCAGTTTTTTGCCTTGTTTTTTATTTTTTTTAAGGTGTTCACTGAAGGGGTTAACTAGTGAGACAGTTTTATAGTTTGGGTCTCACTGGACGTGGTGATACCAAATATGTGTACTATAGATGGAGGCCTGATCGGAAGGGCGGTAATGTCACGATGGGGGCAGGCTTTGCAGCG
>VIAB01024421.1:0-12584 GCA_009801035.1 Oophaga pumilio | reverse complement strand
GTGATTATCTCTTATATCTCCCCCAGTGTGTGCTGTGGTTCGGTTCTCCAGTGATTATCTCTTATAACTCCCCTGGTGTGTGCAGTGGTCCGGTTCTCCAGTGATTATCTCTTATAACTCCCCTGGTGTGTGCTGTGGTCTGGTTCTCCAGTGATTATTTCTTATATCTCCCCCGGTGTGTGCAGTGGTTCGGTCCTCCAGTGATGATCTCTTATAACTCCCCCGGTGTGTGCTGTGGTCTGGTCCTCCAGTGATGATCTCTTATATCCCCCCCGGTGTGTGCTGTGGTCTGGTCCTCCAGTGATTATCTCTTATATCTCCCCCTGGTGTGTGCTATGGGATGATTTTGCGATCCCATTGCTGCCACCCATATGACAGGGATCCTTATTTTGCAATCCCGCTTTCAGTCCCGGTTCGGAGCTTGCAGCTCTCTGGCGGCCCCCTTACCCTCAGGTCAGTCAGGGAACTACACCTAGGATAAGTAGTCACCAGAAAGGCTGCCTCGCCGTGTACTGGCTATTGGGCGGTATGTATATCCCCCGTCTCAGGCCGGAAATACACAAATAAACCCCCAAGTTCCGTCACTGCAAGGGTTTCCGAAATTGCCCAGAACACTTTGCTGCCACCAGCTCTTCGTTTGACATTAAAACCAATATCAGGTCAGGAGCGGTACAGGGTAGCGTAATTTAGCACGAGGACGTGGCGGTACATTATGGAGCAAGGAAAACAAAATTAGCAAATTTTTTATAGATTTACTCCAGAAAATAGAAGCGGTGTTTACAAAAGTACAAAAGATGTTACCAAAGAGACAAAGTACATTATATACAGAACAGTTAGAAATAAAAAGGATTAAAATAGGCACTTAAACATATCAGTCACTGGTATGCCGTGTGGAGGAGGGGGAGGGGAAACTTCCCAGAACAACGGGTCCAAATGCACAGCTACCTATAGCTGATTCCCCAGGCAAAAGTCCCCCCTTTGTCTGGAACTCTGAGCTTTATACCTTTGCCCAAAACCAAGAGTCTCCCCCCTTGATGACCTCACATGGTGGGCTGGTTACGCCCCCTTTAGAAAGTTACTAAAAACTTCTGCATATCTTGGGCTGCAAGGCTCTCAGAGTGATGACAGAAGTATTATATTTTCTCTTCCGAATTTATCTTTCTATGGATACCGAACAACAACAATCTGCGGGATATTGGGAGGCGGAAACCCTATTCTCAGTTCCTGATCGGCGCACAAGCCTCAAAATGCTGCTGTGAATAGCTCTGATGATGCAGGTTTCCAAAAATATAAGTTTCCTGCCGCTATGATTATTTTGTGTTATAATGTTTGAGTTTGAATAGACAGTAAATTTCAAATCCATGTGCTACAGACAAACCGGGTTTACCTGGTCAAAAGCCACATTCCCGATGGAGGAGGGAAAGAGTGGGATAGAATTACACGCAGGCAGGGGGGCCTGCAGTTATGTTAGGGGGATGTTGGTTAGCTGTGCCTATACTGCACAAATGTAATGGGGGAGGGGCAGCACAAGCTCTGGAAGTGTACATAGAATTTTAGGACTTATTCCTATTTCCTGACACCTTCCCCTTTTGGACTGTGCTACGGAAGCAGGACCTCTCTGTACTCCTCTGCAGGTTCGCTTTGCCGGGACAACCCGTCTGCATCGCCATGCTCGCTGCCCTTTTTGTGTTTAACAGTTAAGTTGTCACGGGGCAGTAGTGGGAAAACGGGACGAGGAACCTGGGCCCCTGAGCTGCCCCTCAGTCTAAAGGGGTGCCCTGTCTTTCCTTAACTTGGGGGTACCCTTGAAGGTAAGGTAAGTCACCGACCTGTCCCTATCTCCTGTTTAGACCTGAGCTAAAGCCCCCAACCCCCTTCCCAGGAGGTGAGACAGGGAATAAAGTGAACTGCACCAATATAACAAAAGGAAAGAAAAGAGACACCTAGGGGACAAGGCAACTAAAAAACTTAGCTTTCTCTGCTGCAATGCACCGCTCAGCAGAGTAAGGCTCCAGATCAAGGTAATAGCTGATGTACCACTGCACTCAGCAAGCTCCTGACTCCAGCTTGGTTGGTCTCCAAAGAGGAAGTGTATCACCAACAGTCAGCTGATGCATCAGGTGATCTTTTAAAGGATGGTGGGAGTGGTCACCACCTGCATCAGCAAACTCAGCAGCAGTGTAATTACACTAGCGGCCACCGGGGGGAAAAGACTGACATTAACCCCCGATGGCCTGAAAGGAAAAAAGTTTTAATATGAAAAGCAAAATCTGACACAGATCCAGAAATCGATCATGACAGTCATACTGCTGGAGGGCAAGGCTCCAGCGTGGCAACCTTCCGTTGGTATCAGACACGGTGTGCAGCCAACTCTGGGGGTTGTGGTCTGTCATAAAGGTGAAGGTGCGCCCGTACAGGTAGGGACGCAAACGTTGCAGGGCCCAAACCATGGCGAGGCACTCCTTCTCTATGGTAGAATAGGCCACTTCCCTCGGCAGGAGCTTCCGGCTCAGGTACAACACTGGGTGCTCTTGGTTCCCCGGGTTCACCTGACTGAGCATGGCACCGAGGCCAAACTCGCTGGCGTCGGTCTGCCCTTAGCACAGGAGAGCTGGAATAATCTCTTCTGGGGCCACCAGTTCGGGTCGGATGAGGGTTCGTTCGGCCCCGGTGTCCTTGAGGCCTATAGCGACATGGTTCCCCTTGGTGACTGTCTGACAATTTTCACAGGCCCTCCCTCCCACCCCACCCACAAAAAGAACTGCTGTATTAAGCCCTGAGGCCTTGGCTGGGGGGTTCTTCTTCTGCTTCTCCAGACAAGTGGCGCTGAGATGTCCAATCCAATTTCAGAAATAGCACTTGCGGGGATTGGATGTAGGCCTGGTGTTGGCAAAGGGGACCTCTGGTGAGTCAGCTGGCAGGGTAACGGGTTGGTTGACGGCTTACCCCCTTTCCAGCTGGTGGTGACCGGCTTCCGCACCTTCGGTTTACGGTTGGCCTCGTAGGTGTCGGCGATCTGCGCTGCTTTGTCCGCGTCTTTTGGCTCCCTGTCCATCACGAACTGTCACACCTCAGCTGGGCAAAGATGTAGGAATTGGTCTTTTCTCATCATGTCCTGCAGCTGCTCAAAGGTGACCACTGGCAGTCATTGGACCCACTGAGCAAAGTGGGTTCTGAGTCCATGCACCACATCGCTGTAACTGTCTTGTGGGCCACATTGGAGGTTCTGGAACTTTTTTCGGTAGGCCTCAGGAGTCAGTTGGTACTTCTTTATCAGGGCCTGCTTGATGGCCTCATAGCTTCCATCCTGGTCTGGAGGGAAAGAAGCAAACGCCTCCAGAGCTTTGCCTTTGAGCTCTGGGGTTAAATATCAGACCCATTGGTCCTCAGGCAGCTGGTACTGTCTGCAGGCTTTTTAAAATCACCACAGAAAAATGTCCAAGTCCCCAACCTTTTCCATCACTGGAAAAGTGCTCTGGCTGGGGTTTAAAGAACGGAGCGTCACTGGACTCACTGCTGGGCTGGGAAGACCTCTGCCCCTGGATTGGGGCTAACTCCAGCTGATACTGTCTTTCCTCCCGCTCAGCCTGGGCCTGTCGTTGTTGCTGAATCAGCTGAAGACGTCCCTTATGATCGTCTGCATGGAGTTGATTTAAGGCCATCTGCAGGAGGGGATCCACGCTGCCCTGGTTGCAAATAGGGCCGGCATTCAGCGGTTGGACCTCCACAGCAGCACCACCTGCTTTTGGGCTGGCTTCTGCTTCCGCTTGGTTCTGGGAACGGTCTTGATCTGCTTCCAGTTGCACCAGTTCAACGACCATTTGACCTTTGGTTTTGCCCGTTGATTCAATCTTTCGACGTACAAAGGGCAATAAGAGAGTCCTTGGACTGCTGCTTCTACCAGGCCTCTCCCAGCCTAACCATAATTGCCAAATAAAAGCTAGGACAGAAAAAACAAGAAAAGGGTTGGGGGTAACTGCTATACACACAGTATTGTCTCAGCAATGATAAACACTGAGTTCATTCTCCAAAACTTTTGCGCAGGGTCTTCGCAAGAACCGTGCAGGTTTTTAGTGAGAGGAATGATTGCTCAAACCAGGTCACTAATGCTCTATGATTACACCGCTCTGCCACCAATATGTCAGGGATCCTATTTGTCTATCCCACTTTTCAGTTCCAGTTAGGAACTGGCAGCTTTCTGGCGCCCCCCTTACCCTCAGGTCAATCCGGGAACTTCACATAGGGTAAGTAATCGCCGGAAGGCTGTCTTGTCGCGTCCTTGTTATTGGGCACTCTTCAGGGAGGGCAGTGTGTATATCACCAGTCTCAGGCTGGGAATACACACATAAACCTCTGATCCGTCGCTGCCAGAGTTTCCCAATACCCCCAGGGGCGCTATGCTGCCACCAGTTCCTATTTGATATTAAAACCATTATCGGGTCAGGAACCCACCCACGAGATAGCGTAGTTTAGCGCGGAGGACGTGGCGATTCGTTCATGGATCAAGGAAAACGAAACTAGTAAATTTTATAGATTTACTCCAGAAAATATAGGCAGTGTTTACAAAAATAAGAAAAATGTTACAAAAAAGACAAAATACAGTATATATAGACAGAAATAAAAGAGACTAAAATAACAACTTACACATCTTAGTCACTGGTATGCCATGTGGATGAGTGAGGAGGAGAATCTTCCCAGAATAAAGGGTACAAATGCACAGCTGGCTGTAGCTAATTCTCCAGGCAAAAGACAACTTCCTAATCGAGCATCCTAGATTTATGCTCTTCTCTGGCTGACCTCACTGTGGGGGCTGAGTCAGAGAATATACGCCCCCTTTTGAAAGTTCTTAAAAACTTCTATTTGTCATAACTCTGGGTGGAAACCTCGCAAACAGATGACAGGGGTATAATTTTTCCTATTACGAAATTATTTTTCTTTTGATACCGAACATCATATGTCTCTGTATTACTGGGAGGCATATACCCTTTTCTCGGATTCTGGTGGGCGCAGAAGTGACAAAGCGCTGCTGTGAATAGCTTTAATTATGTCGATTCCGGAAATATATTTGTCCTGTCCCTATGATTATTCTGTGTTATTTAATTCGAGTTTGAATGAACAAAGAAACGTGCTTTAAACAAAGCCGGATTTAACCGGTCAGGAGCTCACATTACACAAAACTTGTTTACCTGCAGGGAGGGGCGAGTGGACATTCCAACAGGGAGAAAGAGATATCCTCCCCCGTGTGTGATGTAGTCTGGTCCTCCAGTAATTATCTCTCATATCTCCCTTCCCCCTTGTGTTGTGGTCCGATCCTTCAGTGATTATCTCTCATATCTCCCCCCGTGTGTGATATGGTTCTGTCCCCAAGTAATGACCTCTTATTTCTGCAGATCCTGATGAAGCTGAAGAGTATGGCTCTGGACGCAGAGGGCGAGCTGGAGCGTCAGGATGGAGCGCTGGACGAAATCACAAGCTCCACTGACAGAGCAATCATTAACATTGACAAACAGACGCGCCGGATGCGGAACCTGATGTGAAATATGGCCACCAGGAACCACTGTGACAGCTCTGGCTTCTCTGTGGGGTGTAAAGAAATGTTTAATTATCCCATTGTAATGGTCATTGATGGCATGTGAAGAGAAACTTGGTCAGTGGTTGCTCTTGTCCGCTGGCCTGGCTGCCTTTAGAAAGACTGCATGGACCAGGGCTCATACCACTGAACGCCCGCTCTATCTCCCCGTGGGAAACATACTACACAGACAACGCAGGGTTAGGGTAAAACAGTGTGGCAATGCTTTATTGAACCACAACACCCTATCGCTAACAGAACATTCCCAGCAATTACCCCCAGGATGATGCACATTACAAGGTCTCACCCTTCTGCTGTCTCGCCAAGATGATGGTAGATGAAATGTCAGAGCTTCCAGGGTCGATATTCCACCTGTGGTACACACACAGAGAGGAGGTACGACAAGCGTAGGGAGATAACCGAGAGCAGTCCTGTGTTCTTTCAGCCGGGTCCGATGTACCCTCAGCTGAGACCCTCAAAAATGACCCCAGCCAGAAGGAAAGAAGTCTCTTTTATACCCGAGGCAGGTGATCTATTTTTAGAATTACCCAGTGTGCTTGAGTTCAGCCTCACAGTCTTTCCCTATCTACCTTCAAAGTCACCAAACTGGTTATAGAATACAATACACAATTAGCATATCTGCTCACAATAAACACAGATAAACACACACTATGTACAAGTCACTATTACAGACTTACATAGTATGTTAAATGGTATGCAAGTCTGTGTTCTTGACCCACCAGACATAAACACTTAAATCCACAAGCCAATATACAGATAAAAAGTCAATTTTTGTGGGTTTACAAAAACATGGTTGTCTGGGAAATTAAAACAGCAAGCAAAAAGGCAGCAAAACTCACCTGCAAAATGCACTACAGGGTGCAGCCAGCCCATAAAGCAAGATGTTAGCTACACAGGTGCAAAATACCAGATCAACAGCCACTCTCCACATACCCATTCAGGGAGGGGGTGACTGCCCAGTATACAACTGCACAATGAAGGACCACACAGGGTACTGTTCACAGAAGGTTAATGCATAGTGTCTGGTTCACAGCCTATTAGTCACGCCTTTACTATTTGACTAGGCGGGCTGGCCAGCAAACTCAATGCATAACAGTGTGAACACCCCTCATGTGAGACCAGACAGTGCAAAACACACAAAAAAATTTTGTGAGGTATTAGTTGATATTTTGGCCAAAATACGTAAGCTCGTAACCTGCGCCAAAGGTCCTCACGCTTACGAGTACCTACACTAAACTATTCAGCAAAGCCACTAAAAAGACTCAACGTCTCTTCAAAAATCCAATTGAAACAGCAAGCAAAAAGGCAGCAAAACTCACTTAATCTGGTATTTTGCACCTGTGTAGCTAACATCTTGCTTTATGGGCTGGCTGCACCCTGTAGTGCATTTGTTCTAAGACCTGGGCAGGTGAGTTTTGCTGCCTTTTTTGCTTGCTGTTTCAATTGGATTTTTGGAGACGAGTCTTTTTAGTGGCTTTGCTGAATAGTTTTGTCTGGGAAATTAAGATACAATCTGGTTTCTTCACAGCATGTAAGAACAAAAAATAAATAAAGTCCTCAAAATTATAAAAACCACCAGAATCCGCTGCCACAACCAACTGCCGTCACTACCAACCAATGCCGCCACTACAACCCCTGCCACCACCAATTGCCGTCACTACCAACCACTGCTGCCATCAAATGCCGTCAATCTACCTCTGCCACCACCAAATACCGTGACTACCAACCACTGCCGCCATCAAATGCCGTCAGTCAACTGCTGACGTTACTACCAACTGCTGTCATTAACCGCTGCCGCCACCAATTGCCGTCACTATCAACTGCTGCCGTCAATAGCAACCATCAACTGCTGTCAGTACCAACCACTGCTGACATCAAATCCCGTCAGTTTCCACCACTGCTGCAACTAACTACTGTCACTACCAACTGCTGCTGCCACCAAATACAGTTACTACCAACCACTGCTGTCATTAAATGCTGTCACAACCAACCACTGCTGCCACCAACTGCTGTCATTTCCAACCACTGCTGCCACCAACTGCCGTCAGTACCATCCGCTGCTGCCACCAACTGCCGTCACTACCAACTGCTGCCGTCAAATGCATTCACTACCAACCACTGCTGCCACCAACTGCTGTCATTTCCAACCACAGCTGGCACCAACTGCCATCACTACCAACCGCTGCTGCCATCAACTGCCGTCACTACCAACTGCTGCCGTCAATTGTTGTCACTACCAACCACTGCTGCCACCAACTGCTGTCATTACCAACCGCTGCCGCCACCAATTGCCGTCACTACCAACTGCTGCCGTCAATAGCAACCATCAACTGCTGTCAGTACCAACCACTGCTGACATCAAATCCTGTCAGTTACCACCACTGCTGCAACTAACTACTGTCACTACCAACTGCTGCTGCCACTAAATGCAGTCACTACCAACCACTGCTGTCATTAAATGCTGTCACTACCAACCACTGCTGTCATTAAATGCTGTCACTACCAACCACTGCTGCCACCAACTGCCGTCACTACCAACTGCCGTCAAATGCTGTCACTACCAACCACTGCTGCCAGCAACTGCTGTCACTTCCAACCACTGCTGCCACCAACTGCTGTCACTACCAACCGCTGCTGCCACCAACTTCCATCACTACCAACCACTGCTGCAACTAACTACTGTCACTACCAACCACTGCTGCCATCACTACCAACCTTTGCCGCCACCAACTACTGTCACCATTAAGGCCTGTCAGCACCAAATGCCGTCACTACCAACCACTGCTGCCACCACCCTCCTCTACCACAACCCACTGCTACCATCAACTGTTCTTACTACCAACCAATTCTGCCACAAACTGCTGGTGCCAACTGCTGCCACCACAATCTGTTGCTGTCAGCAACTACTGCTGCCACCACCGATTTTTAATAGTACCCACTGCTACCTGCTGCTGCTACTATCCGATGTTGCTTACACCATCCGCTGTTGTAAAATTTGATCATATGACAGGTTCTGGTGTCAACCGCTAGGGACTGTCGGGACCGTGTTACGAATCAGCTTTCCACAATCACTCCTCCCCTCACTACCATTATTCCTCCATCTTCATCACCACCCACAATCCCATTATCATCATCCCATATAATCACTTCTCCCATCACTATCACCCCTGCTCCCACAATCATCACCCTCTCCGCCAAAAGGGATCTGGAGAGGAAAGAGGAGTCTGGAGGAGAGGGAGAGGATAGGTGGTGGCAGTCTGTGATGCAGGTCGCTGACTGTAAGCAGTCACTGGTTCAGGGAGGAGAATTATATATGGGTATATTGCACCAAAAAGCAACATTGTACAGCCATGGCCCAAAGTTTTCAGTCTGAAACAACATTTAGTATTCACAATGTTCGATGCTTCAGTTTTTATAGTGACAACTATCATTAACTTCAGATTATTATGAAGAGCAATCTGATGAATTGCGAAAAAATGCAGTCATTTCTTGCAATGTTATTCAGTGATTCAGGGCTCATCTGTGATTTTTTTTTTTTTAACAGCTCAGATCAGATTGCGATCGGACTTATAAAAAATCGCAACATGCTGCAAGTGGATGCGAATTTCGGATCGGAATTGCCAATACAAGTCAATGGGTGCAAGAAAAAAAATCGCACAGCACTCGGACCATGCGTGTGCTGTCTGATTTTTATGCACCCATCTCCTTTCTAACCCGACATTTCATCTGCAGTGTACAGTAATAGAATTTATATATACATAGATGTAAAGATGTTAGTGAGATATATAATTGACCCAATGCTTGTGTAGTTTACTGTACATGTGTTTATTTAATAAATATCTGAAAAAAAAAAGGGTATGGGATCCACCGAAATTTTATTAACCAGCAGAGGGAAAGTGGACAGCTGGGGCAGATGTTTATAGCTTGAAACGAGTTAATAGACATGTAGCTTCCCAATATCTACTGACGGCTGTATACTTAGTCTTTACTGCTTATTAAAATGGGTGCATCCCCCAAATAAATGATGTTGGGTTCCCCTATAATTAACAATCAGCAAAGGCAAAGCAGACAGCTCCGATCTGATAATAGCCAAGGAAAGGGTCATGGATATTGGTCACATCCCAGACTAAAAACATCAGCTCTCGGCCGCTCCAGAAAAAGCGCATCCATAAAATGCGTTAATTCTGTCTTTTAGTATCGCTCTTCCCACTTGCCCTGGTGCGTTGGCAAGTGGGGTAATAGTATTGCGGTTGATGTCAGCTTTGTATTGGCAGCTGACATCAAGCCTAGGGGTTAGTAATGGAGAGGTGTCTATAGGTCGCCTCCATAGTCATATTGCAAATAAAAAAATACCCTGAATAAAGTCCTTTATTTGAAAGAAAGACACTGACACATTTTTTAATTAAAAATAAAAAAGCAAAGTTATACTCACCTTGACGCCTAATCCACTGAAGCCCATGTTGCCTTTAAAAGAATTAAAATAATAAACAACCATATCCTCGACTAGAAGATAGTCGTCCGCTGCCCATGTCCCTTGTAAAAGAGTAAAAAAATAAACAACCATATTCCTCACTTCTCCAACGAGAAGATAATCCATTTGTCGCTTAACGAGTCTAGCTCTGCTACAACTATTTGATGAACCCTGCATGATGCTACTATACAGCCTGCCAGCCAGCAGAGACACTGAACTGCACGTGCTAGCACAGTGCCTCGTGATGACATGAGAAAGTCGAGCAGAGTTCATACCCAATGATCTCCGTTCAACTCCCTGACGTAAGCACGAGTGCCGTGGGAAAGTTCACACGCTCGCGCTGACATCAGTGAGGTGAACAGAGTTCATTGGGTATGAACTTCGCTCTACTTTCTCATGACACCGTGAGTCACTTAGCTGCGCCAGCAAGCACAGTTCAATGGCTGCTGGTTGGCAGGCTGAACACTCACATCATGCCAGCGCTCAGCCTGCCAAGTAGATGTAGCAGAGCTAGACTTGTCAAGGTACAAATGGATTATTATCTTCTCGTTGGAGAGGTGAGGAATATGGTTATTTTTTTTACTCATTTACAGAGGACATGGGCATTGGAGGATTATCTTCATGTCTGGGACAGGTGAAGCATTTGATTGTTTATTATTTTAATTCTTTTACAGGTGACATGGGCTTCAGTGGATTAGGCATCAAGGTGAGAATAATTTAAAAATAAAAAATGTGTCTTTATTTCAAAAAAAGGACTTTATTCAGGGTGTTTATTATTTACAATATGACTAAGGAGTTAGTAATGGGGGAGTCTTTTAGACGCCTCTCAATTACTAACCCCTGGACTTAATGTCACCTGCCAATACAAAGCTGATATAAACCCCAATACTATTACCCCACTTGCCAAATAACCAGGGCAAGTGGGAAGAGTAAGGCTAATCACCAGAATGTATTTGCCTTTTCAGAGGCGGCTGAGGGCTGATGTTTTTAGTCTGGATGGGGCCAATATCCATGACACTTTCCTAGGCTATTAATATCAGGCCGCAGCTGTCTGTCTATCCTTGGCTATTAATTATAGGGGGGACTCTACATTAGTTTTGGCGGGTCCTCCATTTTAAAAACCATTAAATGCTAAGTATGCAGCTGTGAGCTGATATGAATATCCAGGGAAGCTCCATGTGTATTACCCCCTTCCCAGGCTATAAACATCTGCCCCCCAGCTGTCCGCTTTCCCTCTGCTGGTTAATGCAAATTTCGAGAGCTCCCACAACAATATTTTTCGGGTATTTGTTTGTTGCTAAAATACATGTACAGTAAGGTAAACAGGCAAGCACTGATTACCGTACATATCTCACTCACATATTTGTAGCTATCTTTATCTATCTAGCTATCTAATTTGTATGTATAGTGAAGAATATTTCCTTTGAAAACTATCTTTAAATGACAGAAATACTATATGTAAAAGCTAATGTTAAAATCGCATTGTATGCAGATCACATTTGCATGTAATTCAGATGCTAGGTGATAAAAACCGCGCTGTGTTTGCATGAAAATTGCGTTTGTATGACACTCATCCAACTTTTCTTGATCAACATTGGACCAAATTTGTAAACACTAGTGTGTCTTCAGTCTAAACTCTATTAATTCCCACCTTTAATTATTTTCAACCACAATATGAGCTGCTGAGATCATGTCAGACATCTCGTTAACTTAGGAGAAAGTATTAATGAGGACAAGGAAGCTGATATCACTCTATCATACTGATTAATTTATAAGATCTCATTAGAGGCTTTGCATGAGGAGGGGTAGACTTGTGCTTGAAAAAAATGTCTTCTATTATCCATGATTACCTCCAAGGAAACACGTTCTATTGTCATTGTTTTGCATCAAAAAAGCTTTACAGGCGAGGACATTGCTGCTTATAAGATTGACACTAAATTAACCATTTATCGGATCATCAAGAATTTCTAAGAGGTTTAATTTTTGTAAAGAAGGTTTCAGGGCACCCAAGGTCCAGGATGTATCCTAAAGATGTCTTAGGTACTGGATTTGTTCAGCACCTGTTCAGAGCTTGCTCAGGAATGGCAGCGGGCAGGTTACAGTGCACAGTGAGGTGAAGGCTTTTGGTGTCAAGAAGGAAAGTAAAAAAAACTTCTCTCCAAGAAAAACAGCAAGGACAGACAAGAAGTGCAGAGATTAAACTGCAAAGGACAGTGGATTTGGTGGGGGGGAGTTGGGTAGGATAATGTTATTTTCTCAGATGAAACTCCCATCAGACCGTCTGGAACAATGATTGTAAAGAGAAGAAAAGACAAGTGCTTCTATGAGTCCTAAGTCTGCCAGCAGTAAAGTGTCCTGAGACACTTCTCATCTGTGAAGGGAATTCACTAATAATTTTACCCAATAATTTACCATGGCCATGCATAAAGATTGGGATTTACATCTCCAAGAACATCCTCTAATGTACCCTTATTAACAACACCAGTCACACAGTACCTACAATAACGGCACCAGTCACACAGT
>VIAB01024420.1:9462-20849 GCA_009801035.1 Oophaga pumilio | reverse complement strand
CTGCCAACAAAATGTTTTGACAATACTTTATGAAGTCATGTATTAGAAATACGTAATAGTATCACTTATGGGATGTGAACCTTGACCACAATACCCTTCAGATTTTCTTAGAAGCACGACGAAGAAAAAATCAGTGTAGATGTCTAGCAAGCTTAATGCAAAGATGATAGTTTATTGATAAATAATCATGGAAAAAGGGATCAGGATAAAAGTGACAGTTACAGGTAACATGCAAAACCGCAACTGACAAGGGCGGCAAACGCAAGGAGACTACCCGGAATATAAATAAACAACATGATAGGCTGATGTCAATAATAACACTGATGACAACAGTTGTGCCCCACAATGTGACATTAAGAAGCGCTCATAAGGTAAATCCTAATCATGTATGGCAAATATTTCCAAATGGACAGTGTACATACCAGGTGCCACCACGTCAGCCGCCCACCCCGACGCACGTTTCGGAAATCCTTCCTCGGGGCATGGCATGAATGAGGACCGATGCGATTTTATAGCTCCAAATGCGTAAGTAAGCACCAAACACGCCGTTCCTCCCACCATTGTGACGACACATCGCCGACGGCCGAGCACATGGGGCCCCATGTGACCGGACGTCAGAGGCGGGCGGAAGTGGGGGAGGTTGGGCGGAGGTAGCGTCAACTCACCATGGAGTCTATGGTGCGGCCATCTTAGTAGTGGGCAAAAATCAAGCCCATGCATGAAAAGGTGTATATCCACATAAACATGCCGACATAGACCGAATATGGGGCACATATAGTAGTTTAATGTGCACATATACAAGCAATAACCCAGGAATAACTCTAAGGTACCAGCGCATACATAATTCCGATAAACAACTGTAATATTATAGGCATATAGAAAATGTAGAGACAAGCAATTATACAGAAAGCATTATATAATCATATAACAAATATTTCAAATAATCTTAGAATCATAATGTAAAAAATATGTCTCAAAAGACCATATACTGAATATGTGGGACATATATGCCTAATAGATGGAATATATACAGACACATCCCCACATATAGACATATATATCATAATAAACACAACACGCAGAGCATAATTGCATTAAACAATATAATCAGATATACATAAAGAAGTATACATTATATTCAACTGGGGGCATTGACAGAAAATAATAAAATATTCATAAACTGATAACAATGAAGATAAGTATTTATATATGTGCATATAATAGAGGACGAATCGCACACCAACAGATTTCCACGGTACAGTCGAATGATGAAAATTCATCCAGCCAGTGTCACTCATCATGTCAAAGAAATGTCAATTGAAAGTCACTAGAATAAAATAAAAAATAGAAAATAGAAATAAGTAAAAATGATTAAAACAATTGATAGATACACAGCAGACAGGGACTCAAAGGAAGGGAGCAAATGTTAAACACTCATTTAGGCCAAAGGGTTGAACCGTTTTAAGGAGCCAAATCCACTTGGTCTCCAGCCTACCCAAACGTTTAGACAAACCACCACCCCTAATGTTGATCCTAAGGGCATCAATGCCACGTACCCTCAAAAGAGAACCATCACAATTGTGGAAATCTCTGAAGTGCCGTGGCAATGTTTTCAGGGTGGCTGTATCATCGTGGCCGAGTGCCGCATGGATACCCAAAACATGCTCCCTTATACGTACCTTAAATTGACGTGTTGTCAACCCTACATAGATAAGGTCGCAGGGGCATGTGGCATAATAGACAACATATCTCGAATTACAAGTGATATGCTGTCTAATCTTAAAGGTTCTGGTGCCGTCCGAGTCTGAAAAAGAATCACACCGATCCACGTTGGGGCAGGCGACACATCTGCCACAAGGATTACAGCCAACCCTTGGTCGAAAATCATCTAAGAAGGTGTAAGTTCCCTTCCCGACATAGTGGCTGGAGACCAAGTGGTCCCCCAAATTCCTGGCCCGTCTAAAGGAGATAGCAGGTTGGTTCGGGATGAGTTTATTAATAATCGGATCAACCTTTAAAATGGGCCACGCCTTTTTAAGAATAGAACGAACCCTGTCAGATTGTGAACTAAAGGTAGTCACAAATCTGACAGTCTCACCACGCTTATGTCTAGTTTTTGAATCATATAGCAGACTATGGCGGGAAGTGTATCTTGCTCGATGATATGCTTTCTTGAGCATACGGTGGCTATAGCCACGGGCCAAAAAGCGAAGCTTCAATTCATCAGCTCTCCGTTCAAAGTCAATGTCCGAAGAACAAATTTGATGGAGGAGGAGGAACTGGCCCACAGGTATTGATTTAATCATATGCCGTGGATGGCCAGACGAGGCATGCAGGAGTGTATTTGTGGCGGTCTCCTTTCTAAAGATGTCCGTTTGAAGAATACCCCCAGAATCCCTCCTAATAGTAACATCCAGAAAGTTCAGTGATTCACCACTACATTCAAAGGTCAAATGAATATTAAGGTCATTGCCATTCAGAGTACGGATAAGCTGCCCAAGGTCGACGGGTGTGCCTTGCCAGACGAAGAAGATATCGTCAATGTACCATGTCCAAAAAGGGACACGGTCCACTAACCCCTGTTCGTCTGACAAGAAGAGGTCCCTCTCCCACAGCCCCACGAAGAGACCGGCATAAGCCGGCGCAAAGGCCGTGCCCATAGCGGTCCCCTGGAGCTGTAGGTAGAAGGACCCCTTAAAAGTAAAGAAATTATGTGTGAGGGTGAACTCTAGTAGCTGCAGCAGAAGTTCCCTCACACCCAAAGATAAAGATGAAGCATTCAAGTAATGTCGTACAGCACTAAGACCATCTTAGTGTCTAATATTGGTGTAGAGGGACTCAACATCTGCTGCAATCAGTAGAGCCCCACCCTCCAAACACAACCCGTCGACCCTACGCAGCAAAT
Source organism: Oophaga pumilio (assembly GCA_009801035.1). Lineage (NCBI taxonomy): Eukaryota > Metazoa > Chordata > Amphibia > Anura > Dendrobatidae > Oophaga > Oophaga pumilio. The sequence goes on along the minus strand of VIAB01024420.1, from coordinate 17,944 downwards.
CCCCCGTATCATTGAGGAAAGGAGGCCCGAGACAAGAGGCAGGAGATGATAATCAATCCACTTATTGACGTGTTCCAGGAAGTTCCCCCTGCCTGAAATAATTGGTCTGCCAGGTGGTGAGGAGATGTTCTTATGAATTTTTGGAAGGAGGTATAAGGTTGAAATAGTAGGATCACTAACCCGTAAGGCCGACGCCAGTTCTTTGGAGATAATGTCGTCCTGGAGGGCCCGTTTAAGGATGGTATCCAGTTGGGAACAATACGCCGAAAGAGGGTTATAGGAAAGTTTCCTATAACATATAGTATTATTTAATTGACGAAATGCTTCCTTCTCGTACAGGTCCCTAGGCCACAGGACGACATTACCTCCATTGTCAGCTGGTTTGAGTACTATATCAGGTAGTTCCTGAAGATATAAGGTGTGAGGGAACTTCTGCCGCAGCTATTAGAGTTCACCCTCACACACAATGGACCATGTCCCTTTTTGGACACGGTACATTGACGACATCTTCTTCATCTGGCAAGGCACACCCGTCGACCTTGGGCAGCTTATCCGTACTCTGAATGGCAATGACCTTAATATTCATTTGACCTTTGAATGTAGTGGTGAATCCCTGAACTTTCTGGATGTTACTATTAGGAGGGATTCTGGGGGTATTCTTCAAACGGACATCTTTAGAAAGGAGACCGCCACAAATACACTCCTGCATGCCTCGTCTGGCCATCCACGGCATATGATTAAATCAATACCTTATGAGCGCTTCTTAATATCACATTGTGGGGCACAACTTTTGTCATTAGTATTATTATTGACATCAGCCTATCATGTTGTTTATTTATATTCCGGGTAGTCTCCTTGCGTTTGCCACCCTTGTCAGTTGCGGTTTTGCATGTTACCTGTAACCGTCACTTTTATCCTGATCCCCTTTTCCATGATTATTTATCAATAAACTATCATCTCTGCATTAAGCTTGCTAGACATCTGCACTGATTTTTTCTTCGTCGTGCTTCTATACGAATTTCAGTGTGTCTAAACACAATATTCCTATATTGACTAGTGATATAATCATATATTATTATTAAATATAATGCACTATCATGGTTCTTTTCACTAGTCCATTGTGTTTTTCTGTGATTGTCCCTTCAGATTTTCTGTCTGTGTGATCACAGTGCACAATGTTCGATGTAGCGATCGCTATTTAACCATTTCATTCACAATTCTCATCCTATCTAAACACTTTTCTGACATTATTTGCTATTCGTGTGCTATGATCACATCGTTCATTGTTTAAATGATTATTTGCTCATGTAAATGCCTTAAGACCTGCTATTTTTTTTTTTAAAGTGGCAAGAGTTGTTTGAAAAATGAAAAAGTTGGCCATAACAGCCTATAAGGCCATGTGCACACGTTGAGTATTTGGTGAGTTTTTTACCTCAGTATTTGTTAGCCAAAACCAGTAATGGGTAAAAAATACAGAAATGGTGCCATGTTTCTACTATACTTTTCCTATGATTGTTCCACTCCTGGTTTTGGCTTACAAATACTGCGGTAAAACAAACTCACCAAATACATATGCTATAAAACAGAAAACAGGCCCAAATGACTGGATAAATTCTTCCAAATGTGCCAAAACAGCAAGAATCTCAATAGCTGCGGTAGAGCATATTACACAGTGTCAGCACCAAGTATAGTTTTAGTCCCAGAGAAGTTCAGTGATGTTATTATTGTGCCAATTAAACATAATTTTCTTCTACATTGGCAAAGTTTATCTGCAAACCACTTGTAAGCGTAGAACCTAATCTGCAGCCTGTCTGATAATGACAAGAGAAGTCCCCCTCTTTTTTGTACCTGATCTTTCTTTTATTTACTTGCTATGGTCAATGGTCATATACAATGACAACCGGAGCACCCCCATCATCCACCCTGCCGTGCTGTTCATTATAATCTAAGAATCCTTCTGCCTTTGTTTCCGAACTGCAAAATAACTATCTACCATATTGAGGTATCACCTTGATAACTTCAGGCCCGAGGACAGAAAACATATATAGATCTCCATAAACAGTGGACTCATTTCAGATGTCAAATGTTGTGTAGTGGTTGAAGTTCTTGAATATTCCTACTCTTCTGTTTCCTTCTGTTTTGTTATTCATTACTTCACTGCCTATTGTGTGATCCACTACCCCCTGTGGGCTCCTGCTTTTATATTCCAATCACAATCCCACTGGAAAACATTAAAGATTCATTACATTAGGACCTATAACAAAAGCTACCTTCTGTCTCCTACTTGTACACATGGACTATGTCTCTACATGTTCATGTTATGTTCCACCTGAGTCAGAAATAATCTATAGTCTGAATATTAATCTAGTCCCTAAATTTGCTGGTAAATGGTATGAACAGATCTGTAAAGATTAGCCAACATGGCTCGACTGTTGACTCGATAGACCATCGATTTTGTAAACCTTTCCCAATTGGTGCTCATTTAAATGCTTGTTTACACAGGCAGACCAAAGTAAACGATGCGCAATTAGCGATCTACAGTAGATCGCTCAAAGCACATAGGCTGCCATGGTTGTCAGCTGTGCGAGTTTCTAGAGGACAATGCTCCACCGAAAACGATGATTTTTTTATGCGCATAAAAGGTCATTTCACCCGATAAATGAACAGTTTTGCTCATTCATCAGTTGATTGTCAGTCTGTGTACCGTTTTTAACAACTTGTTAACAATTATATTACAGTGTAAATGCAGCTTATGGCAGGTGTTCGCAATGGTTTTTAACCTCGGTCTCTTGAGCCAGAATATGTTGAAGCCTGGGCTTCACCACCAAAGTTCAGTGGCCGAAGTCAATACCAAAATTAACATTTTGCTCAATATTACTTTAATTTGCCTCCAGAAACATGCATCATCATTATCAATGGAAAGGGCCATTTTACCTTGACCATGCCAAGTCAGTATAGGAAGAGTTATAGGCCATTTGCTCTCCTAGGAATTTCAATAAAGATTCTTGCCACATGATTGCAGATACTCCTTAAACCGTCTCTCGGGGGCTGCCATCCAGGCATATCAGTTTAATGCTTTGCCCTGATGAGATGAAAGGATCCTGAAACATGTCTACAAATGAATTTTTTGGTTTGGCTTCTTATCCTAAGTCATGTGGAAAGACCCTTTAAAGGGACGATATTGACTTTTAAGATTTCTACATTGACTTTTAGGACTCCTACCTCCAATATGTGTCAACAGTGTGAGTCGCACGTACAGGGCTTTGGGGTACTCGGCACCGAGCCCGTTCACTGCAATGGGGGATGTCACGGGTAGCACGGCTCCGTCCGTTGCCCTGGGCGCTCACTGAAAAGGGGGATATTTACAGGGGATTATAGGTTTGTAGAAATGTTCGTGACGCCACCTGTGGTTCCTGGTCAGGGTGACCAGCGCTGCAGGGTAGATCCTCTGAGGGGTTGTTACTGGGCAGCAAGGTGTTAAGTCTCCCACAGGCGAGACTGATCCCTCAAGGTATATGGCGGTGTAGGGGTGCAGGTTCAATAAGGCAGACACACACAAGCAAGTCTCTTTCTGTACCTTTACTGATGGTAGATTCAGGCACGTCCCGGGAAGCTGTCAGGGTGGAGGATGCACGTCCAGTAATTCTACTGAGTAGGTGTAGGGCCTCCGTTCTCCTTTAAGTGTGTGAGTTTCTGACTTGTGTGAAACAAAGTCTAACCCTGTCTTCTCCGCTACGCCCGGCTGACCTTGTGGTGGAGCTTTCTTGTGGATAGAACCAAGTCTCTAATGGCCGGCCGACCTGACTCCTGTCCTTCCTGACCCCGGTTACGTATCAGCTTTGATGGGCCCCTGCGACTTGAAGTCCAGAGTCTCCGGTTTCTCTCACTAGCCGTGAAGATGCTAGCAAGCTCGGACCCGGTGTCCGGTAGTGCAGAGCAGAGGTAAGCTATCAATGCTGTTCGACCTCTGTCGCTCTCTTCTTTCTTTCTCCACTTGCCTTTCGTCCTACTCTCACCTTTTACATAAGCACAGTCAGCAGTAAATGTCAGCTTCCTTTATCTTCACCGCTCTCCAAGCGTCGGCACGCTTACTCTCTGAAATGCTCACTGGGGGACTCTCAGTGGACTCAACTTTGACCAGACTAAGTGGCAATCCTTTCCACTACTACTGGACTCCACGATGTAAGCTGAGTATTTGCTGAAGTCCTCAGGCTCTCTATGCTTTCTCTTTCTGTGGCTAGTCTCTCCCTCTCACTCGTCTGAGGTAACTGCCGTTCTGACTGGAATCTCTCACGGTCTGCTCTCAACTCCTCTGCTGAGGTAAACCTGACACTCTGAGGTAAAACCAACGACTAGCTAACTCTCAGCTAGACTGCCTTCATCTCACTGCTGTCGTCTCCACAGGGCTCCCTCTGGTGGCACCAGGGAAATGTGAAGTGTTGTGTGCTTATGGGTTGTAGGTTTACCTTTGTGTATCCTCCAGGGAAACATGTGGCACCAAACGCAGCTGGGCTACACAAGTGTTTCAGTGTTCCTCCTCTGTGAAGAGGTCATTTGCATCTCTCAATAAGCAAAGCAAGCATACATGTACACTCAAGAAATGTCTGCTCGATGGAAAGTTAAACAGAGGTGAAAGGTGTCTTCTTGCAAAACATGCCAGGTTTTGCCAATGCAATCAGTTCTGCACAAAACCCAGCAACACATACATTATAGCCTGAGCAATAACCAGTTCACTTGTATCTGTAGTTATTAACCCAAAACTGCTGATTTTGATAAATGCACTCACATGTGCATTTCTAAGTGTCAAATAAAACAAGACAATCATTTAGAGATATAGTATCTTTAAGATGCAATATGTCTCCTGCTTAGCATCTTTTCCTGGGTATATTTACTGCACCTGGATTATTCTAAATGTATGTAGACAGGTATGGACAAAGAGTGCTTTGTGCTATGTGGGGCTGGTATGATACCTGCAATAATTGATTCCAATTATCCAAAATGTCCTGAATATTACCTATCTGGCACTTCACATAAACTTAACAACACAATTGGACTTACATATCAATATAGCCAAACGAAGAGACCCAGAAAATAATGATTAAAAATTCAATATTTTATTAATGACAATTCCAAATAGGAGCATAGATCAAAGAAACGCCCAAAAACCTAGAGGAAAACATTTAGGCTACATGCTATACTGCGGCGTGTACAACACCCATAGTAACATACCGTCCGATCAATAAGGAAATATCACTGCCACAATCACAGCAAAATTAATCGTATATAGAGTATACTTTACCGGGAGATGTAAAATGGTAAGTGGTGACACCCGAAGTGCTGCAGCCCAAACGTCTCCCCCTCACCCCGACGCACGTTTCGCTTCCCACTTCTTCCGGGGGCGTACTAGAGGTGGGCAGTGAGGGGTTTATATACCAAACCCATGCAAACCTGTGCACTAATTAAATCGCGGTATACGCTAGTAATTGGACCAAATGTGTCCATCTGTTTTCGTACGGCGCATGAAGCTATCCCCACTTCCTAGTTTCAAACGTCACTTCCGGACATGCGTCAGCTGGAACGCTTGCTGGCATGCAAGCTATTCCACGTATGGACGGGGTCAAGCGCATACGCTCCAACAGACAGACAGCACTTAAATCCAACAGCGTTTTCACAATAATATTCCATTATAACCGCTATATCTATAGAGTCATTTCATTCTAGAGGAATTACATTTTAAAGGATTGTATAGAAAAACTCTGCTATTAAACAAATTTTCTCGCCGTCATATCATATAACCACTTATAATATACATACTAATATACAAAAAATATTCCTTAAAAACACTTATTGGTGTAATATCAATGTGCAAAAAATTATAGATTATAACATACCATATTATACAACATAATTCATCATCAATTATATCTATACATACATTTAAAGTGACAGTGCAATGTGAAATATACAAAATAGCCTCATATAAAACATTTTTTTCAATAAATTACCAATTAATAATAACCAATTAATAACACCATGTAAGTATCCAGGCGTCAGCGCAAATGTCTTGATTTCACTGCATTGTTATATTGAGAAAAAAGCAGTAGAGAAAGCAAGTGGGATGCTGGGCACAGTGCCGGATTAAGCACCGTGGATGCCCTTAGGCAGTCAAAATCTTGGACCCCTTCAGCAAACTATTTCCTAATATGTTTTAAAACATAACAGAACAAAAATTAAGTTTTTCAAACCCAGAAAAGTTAGTTAATCTAATGCCAACCTTGGGTGTCGGCCTATATAAACTTGTCTGTGTTCCCGAAGTTTCTACTCATTCATTTTTCTATTATGAACTAGAGTCGGCAAGAATCTGCGGCCGCTTACTGCTCTTCCACTCTCACTCCCCGTTCTGGCCAGTCACGCAGTTGCCACTCGATCACATAGATGCTCGTCCTCTACAACTTGTGAGTTCTCGATTATACCCTTCAACAGCCGAAACGTCATGACATTGCCACTTGTACCGTAATTTTCACATCGAAGCTCCATTGCTCCAGTTGGCCCCCAATGTCAACCGGACGGTCCTGCACACTGACTGTAAATTTCTTTCAATATCAAATCAATATCATTTTTAATCCTTGTGGCCCCCAAAAGACGCAGGACCCATACACCGGTGCCTACTATGTCTAATTGGTAATACAGTATTGTCTGGGAAGCAAGGCCAGAGCTACAAACAGCAGAAAGAGGAACATTTTGATACCAATGTATTGAGGTATAGTGAAATCACATCTGGTTTACTGTGATGAGTACGAGTGACCTCACCTATAAAAGACATTGAAAAAATAGAACATATCTTCTGTATATTTTTTTTAATTTTTCTGTCAACATAGGCGCATGAGGGTTTGTTTGCACAATGAGCTGTACTTTTTATTGCCACTATTTTGGTGTACATTTATTTAACTTCTGGATTAACTTTTAGTAAATCTTTCTCGTGATATGGAAAGAAAATGTCAGTAAATTACATGTTACAGTTACAGATTTACCTATTTGATAAGTATTTGATACGCTTTTTACAAATCATATTTTCTAGATTAAGGCTAAGTGCACACATTCAGGATTATTTGCGTTTTTTTAGCGTTTTTTCGCTGGAAAAAAACGCGTCAAAAACGCATGAATAAAGCATCCTATCATTTAGAATGAATTCCGCAATTTTTGTGCACATGGTGCGTTTTTTTCAGCGAAAAAAACGCATCGCGGAAAATCTAGCAACATGTTCATTAATTTTGCGGATTTCTAGCGTTTTTCCCGCTATATTAGGGTGAGTTTCCACGATCCAGAATGCATCAGGAAATGCTGCGTGTTTGACGCTGTGCTTTGGCGCAGCGTCAAACACAGTCAGCGTCCAGATGTTACAGCATAGTGGAGGGGATTTCAAGAAATCCCGTCTCCACTATGCGTAAAAATACGCAGGCGGAAGACCTGCGTTTCCGGACATGCGGCGCGTCTTTTCAGACCGCAGCATGTCCTAGCCCTTTGCGGCGACGCTGCGTCGCCGCAACGGAAATAACACAGGGCTATGCAGCCCTGCGTTCTTTCCGGATGTGTTCCGGAGGTGTCCGGAACACATCCAGAAAGAGCGCGCGTCAAAAAGGGGGCGGGGCTTAGGACGGAGCGGAATTTCCGCTCCGTCAAATGCGCTGTGGTTCCGGACCGTGGAACCACAGCCTTATTGACCTAGAAAGTTCAGGGAAAAATCGCGGTAAAAACGCATCAAATCCGCGCAAAAAAAACGCACCAAAAACGCGCAAAATCCACGCAAAAAATCCGCGCGTTTTTGCCGCGAAAAAAGTCCGATTTTGCTCAGGAATATTCTGCAAACATTCCTGAACGTGTGCACTTAGCCTTAGATTTCTTTTCTTTTACACCAATAGATATGTATGAGGATTTTTTTTTAGATGAGTATAGTTTTCAATAGTAACATGTTGGAATACATATAAAATTTTGATCAGATTTTATTTCAATTTTTGAGAGTCAAATAAACAAAAGCAGTTCTGTTCTGGCTTCTTTATTTTTACGAAAGAGTCTTTTTGCTTTTGCTTTTTTAAATTATACAATAAGAGATGACTCCTTAGTCATAGATGTATGCTCCATTGCCATAAATTTATGGTGCTTTGAGAGAACTACTTGCATACGGCGCCATGGCACAACTAAACAAAATGTTAAATATGTGAAAGTGATTGTCCACCACTGGACACCCCTTGAATACCCTCAGTATGCTGAATAAAATAGGAAAAAAGCATGCCTACCTCCCAGGCCAGCATCGCACCTTCTCTCCAAGCATTGTGTCCAGTAGTGGAAAACCCCTTTAAGTGTTTGAATATTGCCCACTACTTTTTTTTAAAATTATTATTAAGAACTAGTAGTGATGAGCGAGCATGCTCGTGTGTTAACCGAGTGTCTTCTGTGCTCGAAAAATATGTTTGAGTCCCTGCGG